>JAQSVH010121743.1:0-29785 GCA_029448705.1 Adansonia digitata | reverse complement strand
TGTTTTGAGTTTCGTAACTCAAAACATAGGTTTCAATAGGCATCCGATCATGCCTAGCCTAAAATGATCGGTGGTGAATCCAAGTGTTGGCCATTTTGCGGTGGTCATCCAAGACTAATAAGATAAATGATTCATCTTTTGGTCCCCTTCACTGTATCAAAAATCGAGAATCTATACATTCTCGTTCTCATCACATTGTAAGAGAAAAGTCTCGATCAAGAAGATATTTTCCAAGCCAAGAAAATATTTTAAGTCGTACACACTCATAGATCCGCAAGGATCCACCCTAGGGTACATTGCGACAATGAGATATCTCTTTGATGTCAGTTGGAGTGGTGAATCCCCTCTAGATCATCCATCCACCTTCATATGCTTCATGTCATACCTAAAACTACCTAACCTTTGGCATCCATCTACTATGAGCTCGTTCATGAGAATCTCTAAGTATGACAGTCCTTATAAAAGGTGACTTGATATCACAAGCTAGTGCTAGTTACATGACTAGCACTTAAGAACATTTCCATATTTTCATAAACACTTGAGTGACAATATCAAATGGAGTTCTCACATAGGCCATGTTCAGTGAACTTGTTTCCACAAAACAAACACCCACATGTCATCCCAAGTATCCTATATACTTTAACCCATGGGATCAGTTGTTTACTTTGTAAGTAAGAAGATGTAACACATGCTAATCTTTGAGCATAGCTAATGCCTTGTCTTGGCAATACAATGAATAGAAATAGTTTTAGGAACATGGCTTTGATGCATAAAGATGTCATAATTGTAACTCATTACAATTCTTTTAAAAGGCTAAATGTGTTCCATAGGCTTTATACGATTACTAGTTCATGATTGTCAGTCATACTACTAACATGATGGAAAACCTTGTATCACTAAACTAAGTGACAGGTCTGCATTATTAACTAATATCTAAAGGCCATCTGTATTGTAGATATAGTCCAACCTTATACAATGATAGCATCTAAAATTAATTAAATATCATAAATATGAAGTGAAAACAATTAAAACACATAAATAACCGAACTTCCCACAGATCTTTATAAGGGAGTTAACGTGTAGTATATTTGAAAAATAGATTTAATAAAAATTAAATCAACAATCTAAGGAAGAATGACCTAACTCTCAAATATCATAATTTGGAGTAATATCCAATCGGAGAAAGCCTAAAGGTAAGTGGCATGGTGCTTGATTGGATCTTCGAGGTCACAAGCAACACACTTATCTTGCCTGCAATGGTAATCCACATGGATAAGAATAAGAACCTTTTCAAGGATCAACGGTTCTCTAGTGCTAGCATGAAAATTTAACGAGTCTTAACTAAAAAATAATTATTGTCCACTTCTTCCTTCACTTAATTTGAAACAATTTTGGGATAGTGTTTTCTCTCATGGAATGGGATAATGGCGTAACTAGAAAAGGAAAGAGGTGGCAGCAATTATGTCTTCCCTTTAGGGTGGCAACACTTAGGAGAAAATTAGAAAGAAAACTAATTTTCTTAAAACCAACTCACAACAAAGGTGTTTTGATTCAACAACATGATTTAAACATCCATCTTATTTGTCTTTTGGGCCAAATTTAACAACAATTTTCATTAAGAGTTCTGATCAAAATTAAACTCTTTATATCAGTGAAACACTTTCACTTGCTAAGAAACTTCATTTTGATTCCAACTCTCTTCTCTATGGTGGCTGAACGTAGTCCATAAAATGGCTCAAGGGGCTTCGGTCAAGGCATCATGTATTTGACATGTTTTAAGGTTTGTAAACCATAGAATATTCAGCTAATTAGGCTTCTTTAGAGTTTAAATTAAATTAAACTCTTTTAATTATTAAATAAATTTTATTTATCTTATATAATTAGCATATAATTAAATAAAGATAAATAAATAAAACCCAATTAACTAAATTAAATAATCTTTTTATTAATTTTAATCTAAATAAAATTCATAAATTAAATTAAAAATTTTTAATTTAATAATAATCTTATTTATATTAATTATTTAGATAATTAATATTTTGATAGGATTATTAAGGAATTTTGACTAGGATAATTTTGCCATATAATGTCTTAATTTAGACATTATCCATCTCGACATAGTATGTGTCAAATTAGACATTATCCATCTAGACACGGAATGTCTTAATTTAGACATTATCCAAACAAGACAATCTTATCCATTATGTCTTAAAAAGACAACAAAAGTTTAGATTTCACAAAATCTAAATTTCTGTCTTAAATTAATTATTAATTGAACTTTTCAATTAAGTCCTCCATTTAATCATATTTTATCTAATTAAGTTAAACCAAATTAAATCTCGATTTTAATCTGACTATATCATCTTATTATGTGTGACCCATTAGGTTCCCAACATATTAGTAATGAACATAATTAATCTCATAAATCATGTTCATAGATCAAGAGCAGGATTTAGCAACCCATCATGACCACCCAAATATTGAAAAGTCAATGTAACCACATTAAAACCTTTCAGTAACTAGCCTATTAGTGTAATACAATCATGTCACCATATATCTCGGAATGAGCATGAGTATGGTGCAGCATCTACTCATGCTTTAATCCATGTTTGATCTTGCAACTTAAGATTAACGATCATGAATTTACGAGGAACACTTCCTCATAATTCACTTTGCTCTGGCCAAAGACTTTAATCCAATTAACCATAGTCAAAATCATTCGAGATATATCTCCAGTGTCAGAGTGCTAAATCCTTTCTGGATCACTCATTCATCTTCCATATGGATCATGCCATATCTAATGTACACTACTTTAAGTATCCATCTATTATGGAACCCTTTCAAGCAAATCTAAGGATAACACTCCTCATATGAGATGACTTGGTATTTCAAGTTTAAGGAGTAGTTACACAACTGGAACATGAGTACATATTCCATTGACACTTGAGTGAATAATATCGAATGAAGTTCTCATACGGGCCATGTTCAGTGAACTGCTTCCACAAAACAAGCACCCATATGCTATCCCAAATATTCTGTATACTTTAACTCATAAGACTAGTTGCATGCATCACATGTAAGGAGGCTAAACATATTCTAGTCTTTTTGCATTATCAATGCCCAATGTTAACGATATGATTACTAGAAACATTTTTAGAAACATAGCTTTGATGCAAAACGATGTCATAATGGTAACATTTTACAATTTGTTTACAAGGCCATGGTGTTTCAAGGGGTTTATCCATTTAGTGTTTGTATAATAGTCAATCATGCCATTATCATGAAGGAAAACATTTGTTACTGTGATATAGTAACATGTATATAGTTAATTGACTGTGTATCTCATGTCCTAATATGATTGGTTCAAGGGTATACACCAACATCTCCCACTTGCACTTGAAATAATCATATTGTTCTTAGTGTTTACTGATCGAAGGATATGTTAATTCATCCTTGATAATCTTTATTATCGAGTCATAAAACTATTTGGATCACAATGAGACCTTGATTCCAATCGTATGGCTGAGTTATCTTATAACTAATGGAATCAACTTTCATTAGCTTATTAGCTAATGATCCAAAACTAATCAATTTCACCAAGCCTTGATGAACTGATTTGTTTGATGGCTTTCAGATATAAATATGTAATCTCTCTTGTTGGAACTCTATCAAATACTACATCCAAGAATTTATAACTAAATTTGTCACCTTTCATGAATATTAACTATTAATTATTCATGAACACTCCCATTAAATCTTATCATTGAGATTTCTTGTAGGGAATTCAATTCCTAGTTAAATTAAGTTTTAGTTAATGTAGGTTTTAAAGGTGTAGACCCAGTAGAATGATTCTACTAAGATTTATTTCAATAGAGGAAATTGAAAAAAGCACGACATCCATATACCAGCTATAGTAATTATGTGTTCAAAACACTTATCCCAAAAAAATTTCCTAATAATTAGTCCAAAATGCCAAAATACAACATTAGATGTTTAAAATAAATCATAAGAATTTCTTATAAACTTTTTAAGATAGCTTGGCAAGCTTGATTTGCATCAACTAGATTGCCATCTCCTTGGTCCATCTTCATTTTCCTTTTTCCTTTTCTTTATCATTGGTTTCTAAAATATGTTAAACATATCTAACACCAATAATTAAGTATAATGTACCAATAGAAAGTAAATGAATTTACAAACTCCTTTCAACTTTTTACCCTTAACAGATTCAAGATAGTCTTTGCTGGTTTTGCTCTAGTAACTAAGCTTGCCACTGTGACGACAAGTTCCCTGGTCGTTCCCTTTTGTAATCTTTATCCCATCAATAGGCTTCAAACTTTTTGAGCCAGGAGGCATGTCCCATTTTTATTTCTTTTTTTCTTCTTTTTTGTTTTCTTAGAAGTAAAAGTAGCCAAATGGATAGCCTTTTCATTGGTAAGAGATTTCTTTGTCATCATCAATATGTTTAATAATCCTAGAAAGGATGTCTTAAATGATTTATGTTAAAATTAAACACAAATTGTGAAAAGCTCAATGGTAAAGAGGAGATAACTAAATTGATGGCCAACTCACCATCTATATACCAACCTAACTATTCTAATCGTGTGATCTATCTAATCATCTTAAGCACATGAGTCCTCACAGGAGTACCTTTTGAAATATTTATTTGGAAAAATTCCTTCAAAATGTCAAATCTCTTACTATGCCTTTCTTTATTAAATAATTATTTAAGGTTTAGGGCATTTATGCTCTTGTGTTGCTTTTGAAGATCAGGTGACATGCTAGCCATCATCACACATATGGCTTACACTATGCCTTCTTTATGCCTTTTATAATCATCCTTTGATTCCTAATAAGCATCAACTGTAAGCTTCTTAGGTACAGGCTCATCAAGGACATAAGCCTTGTGTTTTTATGTTAAAACAATTTTAACATTGTAGAGTGAGTCGATAAAAGTCAGCCCAGTCAACTTGTTAGCATCCAATATGCTACAAAGTAATAAATTTGAAGTCATACTTCTAGTTTATACCCTGTATGAATTTGAAACATATTTTATTATCAATAACATAGAAGTCATAATGATTCTGTCAGATTTTAAAACTAAAATGATTATTCCTCATTATTTTTTCATAATTATAGCCCTCAACTGTAATACGCTAAGTTCAATGTTTGAATTTTCTTAATGAGTTAGGACCCCTTTAATCCTTTCATGACTTTGGGGATAGCCTAATAAACCATGTAAGAGTTAGTTACATAGGTAACATAGCTTATCAATTGCATCTCTATGCAATTCCTTGATCAGTTTGGTGTTAAAGTCTTTACCTAAATGCATCGCATGCATCTTAACTATTGCCTCTAAAGTAGGGTCAACTTTGCAAGCATTCAGATGATACAGCCTTGTTAAGTACAACCCATTAAATATAACTTAAGTAGCTTGGGTGAAAGGGACCTTGGAGATAGCCTAACAAATCTTCACTACAGAATTAAGGTATCTTGTTATAATTAATGGAAGGTGTCTAACCATGCTTAAGCATGGACTTAATTTTTTATGAGGGATTTTTTTAATTAATTGATTAGGCCTCATTGATCCGATTTAGATTACTTTGCATTCAAATTTATTTTAGGCACATACATATCACATATATTTATTTAAACATAAAATAAATATAATCATGCAATCTTACATGGATGGTTATGGACTTTTATCTAAGTCTAGTTTCCATAAGCCATTTGGAAACTAGTTGGTCAAAACCCTAAGATAACTTACCAAGTCTTAGCAAGCTTTGATAGTGATCTTCTTGGACAATTCTTCATGGCACCATCTTTTATTTGCATTTTTGGAAAAATAAAATTCCCTATACTGACCTAATCCTAAATCCAAAACTTAAACTTTTAAATATGTTTGGAAGAAACCTTGAGTTACATTCGAGGGGAGTTAGGTGAGAAGAGAATTTTACAATTCCAGAATGAAATAGAGAAAGGTAGGGTTCGTAGACCCTATTTAAAAAAATAAATACCATAAAGAAAGAATCAACATACATTCACCTAGTCATACTAAAGTCTAAGTTCATAACATCCATTATGCTTTAACAATTTATAAGATAATATTGCATAGCTAATATCACATGGTAATGTATAAATGTATTAAACATGTTTATTAAATTTAATAAAGTATCTATAAGAATCGGCCAAAAGATTAAACACATTTAACCTAATTTCTAATTTTTAGGATATTTGATTTTAAACAGACATTTACCTCACTTTTTGTTATTTGTCTTAACATGGACAAACACTTAATTGCATGCTTTAGTGTTTCCCAAATAGACATTTTTTAAGAATTAAAATCAAGGTAATTCATTTTAATAAACAATTTATAAAATTTATTTCCAAGTTTTAATTCTTTAGTAGAATGCTTATTTTAAGAAACTATGTTGTCTTAAAACCTTCTAATATTGTTAAGCCACTCCTAACTATTAGGAATCTCATTTATTAGACAATGATTATCTAATACAAATAGAATTAACTCCTAGATTTAAGGAATTGGATTCCTAATTTTTAGGTATTTGACTCCTACTGGAAAGCTAGATCCAATGAAAGTCGGACTCTAACGATTTATGTCCACAATATAGGCCACCATCTTGGCCATTTGAATGGCCTTTAATCACCACCTTTGGAGAATGATTAGGGATTGTTTTTAGGTGCTAGAAATATGCATTAGGTGCTGCCAAAGACCTATCCATAGCAGCGATGAAAATGTCAATAGATTGCTATTCATAGGCACGATTTCATAGTGAAACAAGTGTGGCAATGTTTGCCATAAATTCCAGCAACGAAATTAGTCTAGAGATTGAATCTTATTCAAGTTACTTGCTGTCCTAAGATGCAGCAAATCCGTGGAACATTTCCATAGGGATTTCTAGGTGCATTAGGCGCAACAAATCTCTACACACTTAAGCAAAAATTAGCTTTCTTTGGGTCAAAATAAATATAAATATATTTAAAATTGATTTTTATACATAATATATTGAAAAACCAGAATATGAGATACATAAAAAATTAAAGTTCATGGCATTCAGAAAAAACAACCCAGTTAACCTCAATTAAGAGGGCTAGACAACAACGGTTTTCAACATTTTAATGCGTATTTAATCTAGATAGATTTAAAATAATTTCTTTTATCAATCTAAATAATGTAATATTGATTAAAATATGAATTTAGCATGCTATCTAGAATTAGGAAAAATTTTATAAAAATATTTTATAAAACTTACATGGCCGAAACCTACAGATCAATGCATATGACATCACAATGTCAATTACCATGAATTAGGCTACATATACTATATGTAATCTGCAACCTATAGACTCATGATACCATTTTAAAGAAATCCGTGTTTCCAGTATACGCTAGCCTAGCATGTAAAATTAATTAAATCATATAAATACGCATCAAAAATAATTAGACACAAAAATAGTCAGATTTTCGATGGATATTTAGAAGGGAGTTAATGTGTAGTAAATTTAAAAATCAGATCTAATAAAAATTAAATCATACATCTGAGAAGAATTACCTAACTCTTAGATATCGTAATTTGAAGTAATATCCAATCCAAGAAAGCCATAAGGGTGACTTGGTGTTTGATCGAATGTCCAAGGTTAGAGCAATACACTTGTCTCACTTCTAATGGTGATTCACATAGATGACAATATGAGCCTTCTCAAGGATCAACAATTCTTTGGTGCTAGCCAGAAAACTCAATGAGTCTTAACCAAAAGATGACTACTGTCCATTTCTTTCTTTACTTAATCCAAAACAATTTTGGGATAGTGTTTTCTCTTAAGGAATAGAAGAATGGCACAACTAGGGGAGGAAAGGGGTGGCAACAATGGTGGATTCTTCCCTTTGGGGTGGCGGCATTTAGGAGAAAATTTTAGAGAAAACTATTTTTCTTAAAACCAACTCAAAACAAAAGTGTTTTGGTTCAACAACATGACTTAGGCATCATCCTATTTTTCTTTTTAGCCGAATTCAACAACAATTTTCGTTAGGAGTTGTGATCAAAATTAAACTCCTCACATAGGTGAAACACTTTCACCTTAAGCAATTTCATTTTGATTCCAACTCTCCTCTCTATGGTGGCTGTAGACACCTCATTTTATCCAGACCAGTTTTTGGTATCCTAGGAGTTAGGTAAGAGATGAAAAAATAAAAAAATATAAATAAACCTGGGGTTCACCTGGTGGAAACATTTTTAGGAAGTTCTAAAATGCCTATGGGCCATATTAAAGAAAATGTAAAAATGAGGCATCAAAGGCCACTTTTCATGGTGTTACCAAGGTTATACACAAATCAATTTCCCATTGTTTGGGACTAAGTTGAGGTAAATCAAGAAGCCAAAGATTTATACAAGTTATATTGGGGTGCAAGTATTCATATAAGGCCTTTGCAGTGCAAAAAACTTAAATTTTCACATGCAGTATTGATACAAGAGGCTTTGGTATCGATACCTAAGATGTGGTATTAGTACGTGGCATGTTTGTATCGATACAAACCTTGGCAGTAGCCAAAGTTATGATTTTTGGCAAAATGTATCGATACACAAGCATGAGTCTCAATACAAATCCATGAAGTATCAATACTAGCCTCTAAGTCTCCAGATTGGAAACAGTTTTTGCTCTTAGTATTGATGCAGAACTCATTGTATCGATACTCAGGAGTAAAATGTACCTTGTGTATCGATACACCAAGGTATTTTGCCTAGTTCGAGCCATTTTTTAGTCTTCTAAAACCTAATTTAAACATGTTTTTGCGCAAGGAACTATCATATAACATTGCAAACCTCAACTATGGGTTCATTAATGAATTCTAACAAATTTTTGGAGTTCAAACAATTTATGACAAAGGTCACTTTCATAAGATATATGGGTGTAAAAGGATGGCAGGCATATCTCCAGCTTGCAAGCTTTCACAGATTTTCTGCCTCCTTGCTCAGCATGGCAGAACCAATAAGAAGAGAGTCAACTAAACATGGTAGCTGGAGATATGCCCTGATGTAGAAGAAAAAATGAAAAGTGCCATTTGCAGTGTCTTCTAAAAGAAGGGGCTAAACCAGAAAAAAAAGAGAACAAAACCTGCTATCTCAGAAAAAAATCTCTTTCAGCTATCAAAAAAGCTTTCTAGTAATCCTAAAAAGACTTCTCATCTATCCCACAAATCCTCCAACCACTTTAGCCTAAAAAACTCACCAAAGCATTGTTCCATTGCCTTTCACCCTCAACCAACCTCCATTCCCGTAGCTCCCTAAAACCACCACTGGAACACCTTTAAAAACTCAACCTTTCACACACTTTCATCCTTAACACACCCCATTAGCAACCATATTACCAGAAAGCTTCTTCCTTTCATCGATTTCTTGCTAAACAATAGCAAAAAGAAGGAAGGAACTGAGCTTAAAGTCACTGCCTTAAAAAAGTAGGAAACTTCAAGCCTTTGCTAGTATATTTTTTACCTTATTCTATGCATTTTCTATTTTGTTCATCCATTTCATTTTAGTGAGCCCTTCATGTTGCCATGACCCTCCTAATACTTTCATGCCTCTTTGTTGCCTTGGTTGTAGTAGTCCTAGGATCTTGATGACCTCTTTGACGCATTGATGTGGTCGGATATATAAACTCACCATACTTAATTTTCATCATCATATAGCCTTTGTTCATGCATCTCTTGCCATCTCCTTCCATATTCGCATATCTCATTTCATTTTTAAATGGACACCTTAATGCTTGTTAGTATGTTCAAATATTTTTCTTGTGCTTTAAGGAGGCTCATGAAATAAAAATGCTACCTTGACAACTCCAATATCCACTCCTTTGTATAAACATGTTCATATCATCTCTATGCACCCTATTTGTCATCTTCTTACATCTATATCACCCATTTCCATTTTAAAATGTCATTTTTGCTGGTCTGCATGTTTAATCCACATTTATCTTTGTATGCTGTATTTTGTTCCTGATATCTCCATTAAAATGCTTCTTTGTCTCTCACAAATTGAATTTTAGAAAAACTCCCAAGTTAAGTTCATGCTACCCCCAATAGATGAAGAATAGCATGGACCTAATGCTTTCATTAAATTGGTCTCCCAATCTTAGGGGTAAATCAATATTTTAGCGCTAGATTTCATGGTGAAATATGTTTGTTTTTCAAAAAAGGAAATCCATTTTAGTATTAAACCTTCATCTTGAGTCTCATGTTCATTTTGGTGACATGGTCAATGGGTTGTTCCATCATCCTAAACTAATTTAGAATTATGGAATGAACTTGTGAAGCCCATTCTATCATAGATGTTGGTACATCCTAGGCCCGAGTCTATCTTTAAAAAACTAGAATACTGAATAATCCCCTTGTTTTTGCTCTAGTAGCATTATAGTCCAAACTCAAAAAAATCATTTTCGAACCATTAAATATTTCTTTTGATTTTTATAATATTTTTCCTTTAAAAGGACTCGAATTAGCTTTCTAAAGGTGCCTTATTTACCCTTGGATCATCCCAGACAAGGGAGTTATGATTTTTTAAGCCTTTGCTGCCTGAAACCCCTAGACCAGCGTGCAATATTCTGTTTGGGCCATTTCAGCACATCAGATGATTTTTATGAAATTTCTAGATATTTTTTCCCAAAAACTTCAGAAAATTCCCTTTCTAGAAAGGTATTATCTATGATCTAACAATCCCAGATGAGCTTAGAATGATTTATCGAAATCCATTATGCCCTTGTAATTGTACATACTGCCAGAGCTAAGACAAACCTAACTTTGAAAATTAATTCTACCTAAAAAATGATTTTTTAGGATTTTTGAAATATTTTTATATTAAACCTTGTCGAGTTACCTTTCCAAAAAGGTACCTTATTTACCTTTTGAAATCTTCGGATGCACATAAGCAAAATCTAAAACAGAGACGACATGATGTTTTCTGCTATTTTTAACTTAGTTTTTAAATCCCCTTTTATCGAGAATTCGAATGTCTCAAAAATGTGTTTGGTTGATTCCCCCATAACATTAACCCCTCTTAGACTCGAATCAAGATTAAAATATGAAAAATAGGATTTTACATTAAAATTTTTGCTAGTGGATATACTCTAACTCCACTACTCAAAAGGGATACTCCAGCCTCATTTTTTAATCAAAGTTCAAATTTTTTCCTTGTTTCTAAATGTTTTCCTAACTTTGGGGATACTCCAACCCCAGTACTCCAAGGGAATACTCCAACCCCATTTTTTTTAAAATAAAGATAAAAATTTTTATTCCTAACTATTTTTATAACTTTATTTTACAAGACACTCGAACCCTACTTCTCCGAGGGGATACTCCAACCCCGCTTTTACCTTAAAAACTTAAAATTTTCTCTATTTCGGATGCCTCAAACCGTTTTCATAAAAATCATTTTTGTTCTTTAAATTACCAGCAAATCCAAACTAGTCTCTAAAATTGTCATCCGGGTTATTCCTCAGTAAATGAAGGCAATTATGAGATACATTTTGATCCCCCCTCTTTTTTTATGTTCTTTTTTTTATGATTGCTTGTTTATGATATTATTATATTTCTTATTTTTTGCCTCACTAACTTGTTTCCTTTTGTAGTGTTATTGTGCATTCATATTTAAAATTTGTTTTCTAATGAAATTTACAAGGCGATGTTCTGTGTTGGTATCTCTCCAGTGCCTAATATGAAACATCTAATTTTTAAAATCTAATGTGGACATCATTTTCATAAAATTCCTTATGTTCCTCACATCTTCGAGGTGCAGTGATCTAATTTTTCTTAATAAAAAAATTAAATTTACATTTTCCAAAACTTCATGCATTAAAGATGATTATACCTAAATAGAGACCAAATGGAACCTATTTAACCAAGACCAAAGTGAGACATAGCTAGTAGGTACCGATTTAGGGTGCCACAGGGATGCTAGTCCTTTCCTGCGCGTAACCAACTCCCGAGCCCAACCAATGAATCTCTAGACTTCATAGACCTTGAAATCAATGTTTCAAGTTTCTTAACTTGTAATATTATTTTCAATAGGCATCCAATCTTGCCTAGCCTAAAAGGGTTAATGGTGACTCCAAGTTTATAGCCACTTCATGATGGCCATCCGGGTCCAGTTGGATGAGCGACTCATCTGACGATCCTTATCCCCTCCACATCATCATGCCTAATCCAAATCCCAATCAAGGGATAGCTCAAAGGCTCAATCATAATCAACCATCATTCATTTATAAGTCGAGCGTGCCATGCCCTTCGAATCGTCAGAAGTTTTAAAGGCCGGGCATGTGGCAACAACTTTGCAACTCCACTGGGGAGTATAAAAGGTTAGGCTTATAACTAGCTACTTCTTACTTGATTCTTAGTTTTTTGGTCTCCATAATTATTTAGATATATCTCTCTTTTATTTTTTGCCAACTAATATCTATTTATTTATGTTTTTGTCTTACAATTGTTAGGGATTATTTGTGTCGAAATAAATATTGATTTGAATAATATGGTAATACAGGAGTAAAACAAAAAGGTTTGATTGTTTCCCTGACACACACTGTGCTTAAATTTGCACTAGATTCCCACCATACACCATGGTGTAGTCAGTATCCTAATTATTAAGAGGAAATGAGCCATCCGCCTTCGTGAGTAACCCTTCGCATAGGCATGGCAAGACCTTTCAGGATGTAAACTAGCTATGTCTCTTGTGAGTACCCCTCTGAACTTACATAGGGAAATACATCCACCGAATCGAACCCGTTCTGCAAAACCTAGGATATGCCTAGGATTGGGGTGCCTCGGCTGTTCTTATCGGATAAAGGAACGATTCAAATACCAAAATAGGTGTTAACTTAAACCCATGTAGTGAACCCTATGAGCTAAACCATGTTAAGCCATACTAGATGCTACTAGAATAACCCAAAGATTAGGGTCACTCAGGGAAACATTTCCTACCTTTACTCATATATACCATTAGTTTGGGCGATGATGGGTGAACGTTGTCACCTGTATTTGTCATTTTATTTTCATGATCATTCCTTTAGGATAGCCCATTATGTTTGATGGTAAATCCTCTTTTATAAGTGGGTCAGCACAAGTGAATGCCATCACTTGTAATGATATCTTGGAATAGATGTATCTGACTAAGATAGGCCATCATGCTAGCCGAACAACGGCTTAGCATGTGTGGTGATGAACGAACATCACCTTTTAGATGGTTAGTCTTAATCCTTGTAAGGTATCATGTTACTTCATGCAGAGACAATTTTAATATGGGTATGCAAGTATGCTGCCTAGTCAATGTCTTAACATTTGTGGTCATTTTATCTGCCCTAGGCGTCATACTGCCTATTCTGGGGGTAAATTTTGTGATTCCATCCATTTATTACCTTTTACCTATTATTTCGTATTGGTTACTAACTCATTTTCATTTTGCTTTTCTTTTTTTTACAATGCATTATTACATCATAATTACTATCATCATGGGACAATTGGCTCTAATGGGTTAGTGTTTACCAAGAGGCGTTTGTCATGGAGCAACAGTTCATTTTAAAGTTAAAACCCTTTGAAAAAGTCCGAGCATGGTCAGAGCACCGACAATGTAAAGATAAGGCATGCCTCAGTAGTGCATGAAAGGATTAAGAGAAGATACTGTCAAACCGATTGGCAAGATTTAAGGATCATATGGACTAATTGGGATAATACTGAAAAGGATTCATTCACTAAAAGATATAGAGATATCACTCTTCTGTTTTAAGTTTGTTTGGATGTCGGTTTGTTGCAAGTGGCTCTCAGTTTTGGAATCCAGCATGCTAGTGCTTCACTTTCAAGCATGAAGACTTAGTCCCCATGATTGATGAATACACCGCATTACTTAGCATTGAAAAGGCAAAGGTCGATAGGATATACTGCAAAGTGTATCCTCTAACCCTCAAGAAAGATTGGCTCAAATCCTTGGGGTGATGGAGTCTTGGATCGAGAGTTATATCAAAACAAAGGGGAACAATAAATGCATCTCATGGGTTAGTTTAAAAGAAGCAATGATGAGTACTACTGACATCTGAAAAATCCAAAATATCTACGCCTTGGCAATATATGGTCTAGTTATATTCCCAAAGACATTAGGCTATGTTGAAGCTAGGTAGCAGATATCTTTTCTCGTTTATGCTGCAACGTTAATCTTATACCAGCCATCCTTGCCAAAACTATTTGAGCTCTTAATTTTTGTAAGAAAATGAGAATGGGCCGTTTCATAAGATGTGCACCACTCATTCACATTTGGCTTGCTAGTCACTTTAGCCTAAAAAAATAGGATGTCACACTACTTCTCACCCAGTTTTAGCCCTATTTCTAAGGTACTTGAGAAGAAATGGCCTTAAGACAAATCTGAAGAGCAATAGGTCCAAAAATTTCAAAACCTCAAGAAGGAGGAGGTAACATGGAAGGCCTCTTGGTTTTTCCCACAAACAGTCATATACCGGTGCAGAGATTACAGCTGTGTACCACTTATGGGATTATAGGGGAGTACTAGCTATGCCCCTCTTTTAGTTCTTCGATAATTCTAGTGCGGTCAATTCATCCCTTCCATCCAAGACCTAGAGTTATGGGATTTCGACTATGGTGAGCCCAACTACAAGTCGAAAGTTTAGCTAGCCTTTCAAGCATGAAAACAAACCCGCTACATGAAGAGATATTGGAAAGGGAGTAGTATGACCCCAAGATATGACGAATGGAGGATCCATCAGGTTAATGATGACATGCCCCTATCTGTTATTGGGACATCACAAATGGCAATTGATGAATTTCCATCTGAGGTTGAATTACTCAAGCAAGAGTTCAAACAAGAGAAAGCGACCTCTGCCAAGGAGATTGCTCGATTAAAAGAGGAAAATAGTCAATTGAAAATGGATCTTTACCTCAAGGATAATGAGATGAGCAAACCACCTTAAGTCCCAAAGGCTTAAAAAGCCATCAGTCGAGTGGAGGATAGAAATTACTATCCTCAAAAAGGAACTACACCAATGGAAAAAAGCTACTAGGGTCAATGAGGAAAAGCTTGTTGAGCCCAGGCTCTGGCATTAACTTATTGATAGAGGAATGAATGATTAGACGCTCAAGTCTGAGAGTGGAGAACAAACCAAGCCGACAATAGAGTTCTGACACTCAGAATCCGAGACTTAGAGCATTCTCTTCAAGCTTGCCAAGACCAAGTTGATGCACTAGTGAGAGCTTCTAAACAGTGGGAGCAAGACTGGCTTTAAGTCATTGATCACGTATGCCAAAACCATCAGGACTATCATCACCATCTCATAGAGCAGATTCAGGTAGCTCAGTTAGAGGCGGAGAACATAATGGATGTAGCCCAATTCCTGACACATGATATCTTACCCACCGAAACCCATGAATAACAGTTGTTGTACTTTTTGTACCATGTAATCAAGCAATGTAATTGTGTCAGGCATTTTCGAATATAATCACATGTAATTAAGATGTTTTGTTGCTTCAATGAAAGATGCTATTGGTAGAGCTATCGCTTTATGCAATTATCTTTTTTGCATTTGCATAACTAACCAATCCTTTCATGGTTTTATTCATTTATCCTTATTGCATCAAACATATGCACGAACATACCATAAAGGCCTAATCCAAAAGTAATTTTAAGTGAAGGTAATCAAAACATAGAATCTACAGTTCACCATCAGTACAACACTCGCAATCGTTGGAAAATAAAGGTAAATGATCACCAGGCCCGCATTGAAAGACTCAAACTCATGTATCGAGAGTCCCAAGAGAAAGCACTCTATAAGAATAAGGAACTTTAAGCACAAATCACTGAGCTAACCAAATTATTATCCAATGCATTGAAGGAAAAAAGGTAAATAAGCATAGTCGAGATAGCTAAAGAACTGGCCCACCCTGAAAATAATTTGAATGGCGGTGTTAAGGCCACCAATACTCAAAAAGGGGTATTACATGGGCAACACCCTCTGGCAGTGAACATCCCACTATGTCAGCCATTTATTTATATCAATCTTGCAATAGCATCCCATTTAATTCAAGGATTTCAAGGTGCAGGCTCTTCGCTGCCAAGGCCTATAGTCTCAAACCTTGATGAGCACATGAAACAAGCGAAAACAAAGAGGCCCTTAGAAAATGATGAGGACTTGGACAAGTATCACTATTAGAGAAGTGTCTTCAAGCTATGGAAAGATGTAACAAATTCGAAATCATGGACACAAAGTCGTTAAGGCTAGTTTTGAGCCTCATCATCCTGCCTAAGTTTAAAATGCTTGATTTTAAAAAATATAATTAGACTACTGACCCTATTGGCCATCTTCAAATGCACTGTCATAAAATGATAAGACATGAAAGGAATAAGAAGCTACTGATTCATTGCTTCCAGGATGGCCTGATTGGCTCCGCCCTCTGATGGTATATAGGGCTTGATTCTGCAAGGATTTAGACATGGGCAGACTTGGCTTGCGCATTCCTTAAACAGTATAAGTATGTGCCTAATTAAGTTCCAGATCGTCTTTCTTTCATGAACATGGAAAAGAAATCCTTTAAAAGTTTTAGATAGTATGCTCAGAGATAGAGAAAGAAGGTAGCCCAAGTTCACCCTCTTCTAACTGAAAAAGAAATGACAACTATATTTGTTGGCAACTTATGAGCTCCTTACTACAAAAGGCTAGTAGGAAGCGCCACGAAAAATTTCACTGATATGGTTATATCAGGTGAAATGATTAAGAATGCCATCAAGAGCAACATGATATCTATCACGAAAACATCTGGATCAGTCAAAAAGATAGCAAATAAAGGTAAGGAGAGGGAAATGAATGAGGTAGGGAAGAATCGTGCTAGGCTTAATGAAAGTCTGCATCTAGCACAGCCTATATACTTCCTAAGAATAATGAATACGGGTCTTACCTCTTGCTCATCAACACTACAATGTGCAAAGTGTGACCCAGAATACATAACTGCAGAATATGCACAATGCAAAGGCTCTGAATAACCAACAAACATCCCGAGAAAAGAAGCACTTGGAACCACTCCCTTACTTATATAAAGAGATCTACTCTCGCTTATTGGCAGGCAAACTAATGGCTTTAGTATTCATGAATCCAAGATCACCACCGTACCTGAAATGTTATGATGAGAATGCTTATTGTGAATACCACCTGGGAGCGCAAAGCCACTCCATTGAGAACTACACTTCATTTAAAAGAAAGATGTAGAGTTTACCAGAAAAAGAAGTGATCAAGATTGAGCAAGGTCCTAGACCCAATATGGGGGCTAACCCATTCCCTAAACTCGCCGAACCATGAGTGAATGCGACAATCAATGGAAAAACTAGCTGAATTAAAATAAGTGTGATAGAAGTCAAAACCCCGATGAGTAAGGTTTGACAGGCTTTCGTGAAAACTAGAATAGTAACAAGTAACAAAAGTCAAAGAAAAATTTCGTTAATACATCTTGCTACCACTACGACCGAGTACACGATTTGCAGCATTGTCCATTATTCTTGGAGATGGTCCAAGGATGATGGATCGGTCTAAAATCGAGTTCTACAAGGAGTAAGCTGGACATAATGATCCATCTATCAATGTTACTGATAAAGAGAGACCCACTGATGGTCAAATCTCTAGTTGTCTATCTCTTATAGGCGTGAGAAAAAAAGCTAAAAAAAGTTTTAGGCAGTACACTGCAAGATAGATGGAGGCTCCTTAGACTCATCCCTTACTAACAAAAAAAGAGATAATGGTTAGATTCATTGGCACATTGCAAGCCCTTTATTATGAAAAAGTAGCGAGAAGCTTCCCAAAAAATTTCACGGAGGTGGTTATACTATGTGGAAGGATTAAGGAGGCCATGAAACATGAATTGAGAAGAAACAGTATCTGCAAAGACAAAGGAAAAGGAAATATGAAGGTTAGTAAGTAGTCAAAATCTAGCACTAAAGCAAATTTGTTACTAACTTATGCTAAGTTAAACCTAAAAGAGATGATCATTGAAAAAAACTACAAGATCATAGAAAACATAAAAGAAGTTCAGACGCCAATAAATCTAGTTTGGTAAATCCTAGTGCAAGGTAAGCTACTTAATGTAGCTAAAAAGGTAGAGCAAAGGATAGACAATTTCTCTGATTTATATACTGTTTATGGCCATACTCTTCAAACATGCAAAGAGTTTCACACAATGGTTTAAAGAATGATGAACGAGGGTAACATTGAATTTATGATGCAAAGTAAGCCCCACATACTGAGCCTGCAAATGCAGCACCATCTATTAATGCACTAGAAGAAGAAGAGGGCAATCCTACTTGTAGGATTGAAAGGCTGTTAATTTTGTATGACAATTGATCGATAGTTAAATTGACCCTATTCAGCTTCTGCCAAAGATGATCATTCAACTTTCATCTCCCTTTCCATATAAAGATGATAAAGTAGTTCCTTAGAACTATAAAAGCAAAACCTTAATCATTGAAGAATCTAGCCGGCAAGCAGTAAGTGTTAACCTTCCAAGAGTAAGTCATCTAACTTGGAGTGGCTAATGTTATGCCCTGACAGCATTGAAAAATAACACTTAGCAAGAAAATGCCAATCTTATTCCTTAAGCACTAAAGTCTACAACCAAGAACTTAGATTCAATAGCTGTCAAGGATCCAGTGAGTGAAAAAAAAGCTACGAAATTCCTCAAATTCATTAAGCATAGTGAATACAGCATTGTCAATTAGTTGAACAAGTAACCCGCCAAGATATCTGTGTTGTCATTGCTGTTAAAATCAGAAACTCATAGGAATGCCTTTCTCAAGGTTCTGAATAAGGCCTATGTCCCTTTTGACATCTTTATAGGTCAGTTGGATCACCTAGTGAACAACATCACTATCGACAATTACATATCTTGTAGTGATGATGAAATCCTGCATGGAGGAAGAGAAACTTACAAGGCCCTTCATATCACCACATACTGTAAAGGCACCATGTTGCCCAAGGTACTTATTGATAATGGGTCAACTTTAAATGTAATGCCCATGTCATGCTTGAACAAGCTCCTTGTTGATGCATCTGATATCCAAAATAGTAGTGCTATCATGCAAGTGTTTGATGGAACTTGCTAAAACATTGTCAGGAACATCACCATTCCACTCTAAATCAGCCCATGTACTTACGAAGTTAATTTCCATGTGATAGACATTGCTTCATCATATAACTGCCTATTAGGAAGGCTGAGGATTTATTCTGCTAGAGCAGTGCCAACATCTTTGCACCAAAAATTGAAATTCATCATCGAGAATAAAGTTGTTAGTGTCAGAGGAGAGGAAGATATCATTGTTACTACTTCAACTGATGCCCCATATGTCGAGCCCAATGAAGATAGCCTAGATTCGTCTTTCCAGTCCTTTGAGTTTGTCAATGCAACTTATAGCAAAGAAGGATTGCCAACAGCTCAGCCTTACCCATAGAGAGTACTCATATAGGTTTGAAGTTGACTATTGGTAAGGGTGCCCAAGCTGGAAAGGGACTCGGGATACACCTTCAAGGAATTGCTAAAGCCTTAAAAGTGGTCTACCAAATCGACAAAAGGGGTTGGGATTCAAGCCCAATGCACAACAAAAAAGAAAGCAAGCTCAGAAAAACCATGAAAAAAGAGTGGCTCATTTGTCGAGACGAGACATGAAGGATGAACCAATGATATTCCTACCACTTTAGGAAAGTTTTTGCTTAGGGGGACATGTAAATAGTAGCTCCGATAGTGCTATGCTTAAGTTGAATAAAGCATTCAGAGATATCTCCATCAATATGATTGGGAAGCCAAATATGTCAACTATAAGTCTGGAGATTGGTCTATGCCCTTTAGGGTTTATTTTATGTGTTTGGACTGAAATCGAGATTCCTGTACTATTCAAGTCTATTTCAAAGTAATGCTATGAACTAAACCTATATGCTCTTACCCAAAAGTATTGTAGAATCCTTTGTATGGCCAACTTTTATTAAGTATTATTAATGAAAATGACCAAGCATTTTGCATTTATTCTTTGTGTTCATAATTTTGCCCAACCCTAGACTTTTTTTCTTCCACCTATATTGCTCTTTCTATATTTTTAGGGACCCTAATGAAGGTAACATGAATGTTAATACTGCAACCTTAGGAATTGATTTCTAGCAACTGATCTATGTCGATGAGGTTGAATCTAAAAAGGACCTTAAAGAGAACCCCATACCTTTAGACCTATTGAGACTAGTTGAATAAGAAGAAAAATAAATCTTACCTCATGAAAAATCCACTAAAACCATAAACCTTGGAACAGAAGAAGACCCAAAAGAAGTCAAAATTGAAACCTCCATAAAGCCATTAACTCGAGCTAAACTAATAATTCTTCTTTAAGAATATCGAGATGTTTTTGCTTGGTGCTATTAAGACATGCTTGGGCTAGATACCAACATTATGGTTTATAAACTTCCCTTTTAACCTAAATGCAAACCAATCCAACAAAAGTTAAGGAAGATGAAACCAAAAATGCTCCTTAAGATTAAGGAAGAAGTCAAAAAATAATTTACAATAGGATTTCTTGAGGTAGCCAAATATCCTGAATGGGTAGTCAACATAGTCCTATTTCCCAAGAAAAATGCTAAAGTGCGAATGTGTGTGGACTACAAGGACCTAAATTGAGCCAGCCCTAAGGATAATTTTTTTCTATCTCACACTAATACCTTAGTAGACAACACTGCCAAAAATACACTATTTTCTTTCATGGAGGGGTTCTTAAGCTATAATCAAATCAAAATGGCTGCTGAAGATAAGGAAAAGACCGCTTTCATGACCATGTAGGAAACTTTTTGCTATAAGGTGATGCCTTTCAGGTTAAAGAATGTTAGCGTAACTTACCAAAAGGCTATGATAACATTATTCCATGACCTTATGTATAAAGAAATAGAGGTCTACCTGGATGACATGATTGCCAAATCAATAAAAAAGAGTGAACATGTTCCCAATCTGTGAAAACTCTTTAAAAGGCTTTGCAAATATCAACTCAAGCTAAATCTTGCTAAATGCATATTTGGCATCACCTCCAGTAAATTATTAGGTTTTATTATGAGTGAGAAAGGAATAGAGGTGGATCTTGACAAGGTTAAGGCTATCCAAAACCTACCACCTCCTCGAACTCAAAAAAAAGTGAAAAGTTTCTTAGGAAGACTAAACTACATAGCCCAATTCATATCTTAGTTGATCGATAAATGCGATCCAATCTTTAGGCTACTGAAAAATCAAAATCTTAGATAATGGAATCAAGAATGCCACAAAGCTTTCAATAAGGTCAAATGTTACCTTTTGAACCCTCTAATACTTGTGCCACCAGTGCCTAGACAACCACTAGTGCCAAAAAAGGAAAACACTGTCTATCACTTAAGCAAGAAGTTTATCGAATATGAAAATAATTATTCATTCTTAGAGAAGATATGTTACACTTTAGCTTGGATGGCCTGAAGGTTAAGGCAATACATGCTATACCACACTATATGGTTAATCACCAAGCTCGATCCCATCAAGTTTATATGAAGCTCCTGCCTTGTCCAAGAGATTAGCCAGATGGCAAGTTATGCTTTCTGAGTATGACATAGTGTATGTGAACCCAGAAAGCCATTAAAGGTAGTGCAATGGTATACTTTTTGGCAAGTCTAGTTACAGATGACTATTAGCCTTTAAACTTCGAGTTCCCTAACAAAGACTCGATGTGCATATATGAGATGAAGAACACGATCAATTATGGGTCATCATGGAGAATGTAATTCTATGGAGCTTCAAATGCACTAGGGCATGGAATTACGAATCTCATCTTGCCAAAGGGAAACCATTACCCTTTCAGAGCTAAATTAAACTTTGACTTCAGCAACAACATAGACAAATATGAGGCTTGCACATAGGGATCCTAGCAACCATTGAGAGGGGCATTCAAAGATTGTAAGTGTTTGGAGATTCATCCCTCGTCATTTACCAACTAAAGGGAGAATGGCAAACACATGATGCTAAATTGATCCACCATGGGATTTTGATATTAGAGCTCAGGAAAGAGTTTGATGATATTAGTTTCCATCTTCTACCTTGAGAAAAGAATCAAGTTACTGATGCCTTAGCCACTTTATCTTCCATATTTAAAGTTAATTTGGAATCAGACATTGCTCATGTCCAAATGAGTATCTATTCAACCTCGTTGCATTACCAAAATGTCAAAGAAGAAAAGGATGGTTTACCAAGGTATCATGACATCTTTTAATACATTAAGGGTCAATGGTACCCAAAAGGTGCCACCAAAACTGATAAGAGGGCCATCAGACGATTAGCTGCAAACTTTATTTTAGATGGGGAGATTTTATACAAAAAAGGCTGGGATCAAGTGTTACTCCAATGCTTGGATGCCTTTAAAGCCAAAAGAATCCTTGAAGAAGTTTATGAAGGGATTTGTGATATGCATGCTAATGGATATCGAATGGCAAAACAAGTCATGTGATTAGGTTATTATTGGTTGACTCTCGAAAAGGATTGCATTGACTATGTTCAAAAGTGTTATAAATGCCAAATCTGTGCTGACAAGATCCATGTCCCACTAATACCCCTACATGTTATGATAGCTCCATGGCCCTTTTCTATGTGAAGGATGGACATGATTAGACTGAATACACCCAAGGCTTCTAATAGGCATCATTTCATTTTGGTTGCGATTGATTTCTTTACCAAATAGGTAGAGATAGCTTTTTATGCCAATGTGACCATATCTATCATGTGCAAATTTATGAAATAGGACATCATCTATTGATATGGTCTTCCTGAACAAATCATTACTGATAATGCATATAGCCTAAAAAATATGATGATGCAAATAGTCTACTTTCAGTTCAAGATTCAGCATCAAAACTTTGTCCCGTACTATCTGAAGATGAATGGAGTAGTTGAAGCAGCCAAGAAGAATATCAAGAAAATAGTTGAAAAATTGGTTGAGACATAAAAATTGGCATGAAAACTTACCTTCAGCTTTACATGGTTATTGCACAATTGTATAAACTTCTACAGGTGCCAACATATTCTCTTTGGTTTACGGCATGGAGGCTATCTTGCCAATTGAAGTTAAAATACCTTCACTTAGAGTCCTGATTGAATCATAACTTGAAAAGGCTGAATAGGTTAAAAATCGATATGAGCAGCTCAATCTCATTAAAGAAAAAAGAATTAAAGCCATCTATCATAAGTAGATGTATCAAAAACGCAAATAAGAGCCCATAACAAAAAGGTTCGTCTTTGTTAGTTCTGAAAAGGTGACCTAGTGCTCAAATAAATTCTCCTAATCCATAATGATGCTCGCAAAAAATGGACCCAAATTAGGAAGGGCTATACATGGTGAAATGCATATTCTCTAGACCGAGATGGTTGGCAACAACCTGCCTAACCCTATGAATTTTGATTTTGTTAAAAAGTATTGTGCTTGAAAAGACTTTAGGATAAAAACCCAACAGAGCATCCTATTAGTCTCTCACTTACCACTTATAAAAAGAAAGGGCTTAAGTTAAAAACCTGAAAGGATGGCTTAAGTGGTCAAACGTCCTTATTCAAACAAAGCCAAGCCCAAACTATCATTAGCCCAGAACTAATCTTTCCCATATTCAAAACTCTAACCAAGATGCCAAGTCATAACCTAACCCATATATTCCATATTGACCAACACCACCAAAACCTCATCCATACCTGTATTTGAAAAATGGAAACTACCTAACTTTAAGGCTTCCATCCCACCATGGGGCAATTTAAGGGATATTTTTATGAGTCGCCAACACCAAAAGAATCAATTGCTTGAAAGAAATCTCAAAAGGTACTCAGTGGAGAATTCATGTCATTAGTGTCAGAGCTAGTCGATCATGTAGACTTCTCATATCTCTTTTATACCTTAAAACCTTACATAATCTTATAAGTCTATCACAAATTGTACCTTTTTTATTTGAATAAAAATATTACTTGATTTTTTGTAGAATCTTTTCATAGCACTGCATTTTATGCTGCATCATGTTTATGATTTAATTGATCATGCTTGATAAACAAACAAAACTAGTAACAAGATTTCCTAGCATTACTTTAAGGATAGAACTTTGCAAGGACTTTGTTTCATGTTTAAACACCAAGAATGAACTCTTAGGGCCATAACTAGTCTTACCATGGGACCCTACATCTGGAAAATATGCTCGAAACCTCTTTAGTAAGGGGTTATGGACCTCTTGTACCTTTGAAAAAGGGACAATCTTAACATTCAAAGCCTCTGAAAGTTAGAGCAAGATTAACGAAGCTTGGGCAAAAGGCCACCTCACCAAAGCTGAAGAAAACCTAAAACCATCCATTAAATTAGGCCTTTAAAGTCATCACCTTTGCATCAATTGGGCAGACATTTGCATCTCCATGCATTATGCTGCATTTAACATTTTATAGGTATCAGCTTTTGTACACAGAAGTCAAATTTATAGGGAACCTAAGGTACCATTTTTTTATTTCAAAAATCCTTAAAGGCCTCAAGTAATTACCTTTGACCTTATTGAAAATCACCCAAGAATGGTATCTAAACACATTTCCTTTAGTCCTTAAGAAGTAGGACATTTCCCTACCCTTAACCCTACATAAACTGGGGGCAACTACCTGCCTCCGTCCTCAAAGAGCAAGACGCTTCCCTACCTTAAAGCTCATGCAAGCTAATGGCAACTACCTACCTCAGTCCTCAAAGAGCAGGACGCTTCCCTACATTAAAAGTCACATAAGTTGGTGGAACCTACTTGCTTTAGTTTTTAAAGAGCAGGATGTTTCCCTACCTCAAAGCCCATATAAGCTAGTGGCAATTACCTATCTTGGTCCTCAAAAAGTAGGACGCTTATCAAAGCCCATGCAAATTGATGGCACCACATAACCTACCTTAGTCCTCAAAGAGTAAGACATTTTCTTACTTTAAAGCCTACATAAACTAGAGGCATCTATTTACTTTAGTTTGTGAAGAGCTAGACATCTTTCTTCACTTATCTTAAAGCCCACACAAGCTAATGGCACCACACGACCTACCTTAGTCCTCAAAGAGTAGGATGTTTTCTTACCTCAAAGCAACACAAGCTAGAAGCACCATATAAGCTACCTCAATCCTTAAAGAATAGGACAGTTTCTTACCACAAAGTTGACATAAGCTAGTGGCACCTACTTACCTTAGTCCATGAAAAGTTGGACGTCTTTTTTTACCTACCTCAAAGTCTACATAAGCTGATGGCACCTATTTGAAAAAAATGAAAAATAACCTAATAAGGAGGTCAAACCCAATAAAACTCATCAAAATCTTCTTTTCTGTAAGTTGTTTAACTCATCTTAACATGATACTATATAACACTCCACTTTTTAGCAAGCACACAAGTCTATTATCCCATTCGAACAAAATGATGTCTATTTGTCTTTTCCCTATTCTTAATACTTAGCAATGACCAAAGAGGGGTAGCTGTAGGCACTTCATTTTGTTCGAACTAGTTTTTGGTATCCTAGGAGTTAGGTAAAATATGACAAAATAAAAAAAATATATGTAAAGCTGGGTGTCGTCTGACGAAAATTTTTTTAGGAAGTACTAAAATGCCTATAGGCCATATTAAAGAGAATGTAAAAATGAGGCATCAAAAGCCACTTTTCATGGTGCCACTAAGGTTATACATAAATTAATTTCCCATTGTTTGTGACCAAGTTGAGGTAAATCGAGAAGCCATAGGTTTGTATAAGTTATATTGGGCCACAAGTATTTTTACGAGGCCTTTATATTGCAAAAAACTTGAATATTCACATGTGGTATTGATACAAGTGGGTTTGGTATCGATGCCCAAGGTGTGGTATCGATACGTGGCATGTTTGTATCGATACAGACCTTGGCACTAGCTAAAGTTATGATTTTTGGCAAAATGTATCAATACACAAGCATAAGTATCAATACAAATCCATAAAGTATCGATACTGGCCTCTAAGTCTCGAGACTGGAAACCTTTCTTGCTTTTAGTATCGATACACAACTCATTGTATCAATGCTCAAGAGTAAAATGTACCTTGTGTATCGATACAACATGTTCTATATTAATACACCAAGGTATTTTTGCCTAGTTCAAGCCATTTTTTAGCCTTCGAAAATCCAATTTAAACATGTTTTTGCACCAAAGAACTATCATATAACATTGCAAACTTTAACTATGGGTTCATTAATGTTAGCTTTAAAGGAGAGATTGAACCAAGATGGGGTGAATTGGTTCTATAAAAACTTGATGAATTTAAAGTAAATTGAAAATTAAAAATAAGATAAGGAAGAGAAAAACCAACAATTAATGTATAAAGGTTTGGTCCTTTAATTTGGCAGCTACATCCTCTCTTCTTAGTACTTTCTTACTAAGGTGATTCCCACAATTCACTAAGCAAATTGTTACCTTTAAGGCTAAGGTATAACCTAACACTACTATCTTTTAAGGCTTAGATAGAACCTTTCAATTCCTTTGAGAATTATACCCTAAAGTCTTAAATATTTTCACTTACTTTCACATAACCCTTTTTGTGATATGAAAGAAGTATTTTGCAAATAAATTGAACCTCTAGTAGGTAGATGTTTGCTGGAATTAAAGTACAAGATGAATGAGATAAAAATAGGCTTGAAGAGTATAAATTTGATATAAGTGGAAATAAAGATGTTGATGATTTTGAGCTTTTTGTTGTTCAATGATTTAATGAAATCTGTATCTCTACTTCTTCAGCTATTTAGAACCTCTATTTATAGCTGGAAATTGATTCATAGATGTTGGGCATTTAAAATGGTGGTTAGAAAGCCATTGTAGCCTTCATAAATGCTTGTTTTCATTTCTATCAATGATAAGATGGAGCAAACAATCGATCAGAGAAAGAAGCATGGCTTTATTATTTAGAGTGCATAATATGATAGGAGCTGAGCCTTCATGGATGATGCCTTCATTCGTAAAACCAAATGCAGATACGAGAGAAGTCGAGTTGATAAGAAAATCTTATCCCAAAAGATAGGATCGAATAGCAACGACATTATCATGGTCATCAATAATGAGAGAAGCATTGATAAAGAATGCACGGATAAGATTTTCACAAACTGAAACATTTAAAGAAAGAATTTTGGTTCATCCAAAAGTTTCAAGAATTTGAAGGTAAGGATAATTAATGGACTGGAGAAAAGGAAAGTTGATGACTCGATGTTATTAGATGGGCACCCAGGCATAGATGGTGGTGACATGCTTATAAGCCCGTGCATCACGAAAACACAAGTCAAAGAAGGACTAATTTTGGGCTGGAGGTGGTTGACGAGCCGAAGAGGTGGAGGCACATGTGATGGGACCTTGATGACGTGCTGTTTGTTTGGTTTTAGGAGGCATGGTTATGTTTAAGGACTTCTGTCAAGCAGGTGGTGAGGGAACAAGTTGAGTAGGTAAAACGTCGATTGGGGAAAATAGTCAAATAGGTGGTGGGTGTTAAATTTGGTTTGCAATTGGTATGATGTAGTGAATAAATCTACAATCATCACACAAACAAAGTGGGAAAAAGTTTAAGAATGGAAAAAAAGTTAAATTTTAGGAAAAAAATGGACAAAAGTGATGGATTTAGAGAATGATGTGGTAAGGGTTAGGTTGATGGGTAGTTTCAAATTTATGATGTTTTAAATGAGGGTAAGTGATTTTGAAATGGTTTTGGGTAAATATGATAACGGAAATTAGTTTATAGAGCAATCGATTAGGAGAAAAAGGGTGATGATGATGAGTTTTGAAGATTTAAAGATTGAGTGAGAGAGAGGGTTTCGTGATAAAGGGCTGAACAGTGTATTCAAATGATGAAATCATGCACGAGGGATTCTAAATAAACAGTGAGTATCGATACAAAAGAAGCAATATCGATACAAAAAACATTTTTGGGTTCTGTATCGATACAAGGAACTGGGTCTCAAGACTTAGATCAAATTGCTATGTATCGATACACGCTGAGAAGTATCAACATAGTGTATCGATACAGAAGAGGCAGGTATCGATACAAAGAACAAGTCTGGGTTTGTATCAATGCAATTGAAACAAGTCTCGATAGATGGAATAAGAATGTATAGGGATCGATATAGATGTCCTAATATAGGGTCATTTCCAATAAGATGACATCAAATTACGTATATTTTTGACCTAATTATCCTTTGAAAAAAATTCAAAACTGCAACTTGGACCAAAATCAAGATCATTTTGCATGGATAATTCAAATTCTAATCAAGATCCAACAAAAATATTCGAGAATGAGAAATTCATAACAAATGAACATTATCAAATAAGTAAGTGTGTAAAACTAGTTTCATCAAACTAAGCATGGTGCAAACAATATTGAGGCAAAGTATCAGGATTAGATCAAATCATGAATTTTATGGTGTATTGATTAAGCGAATTTCTCTTTTAATTATGCAAAATCTATCATTGTCAAGTGGTTTAGTGAAAATATTAGCTAATTGATGCAAGGTATCAACAAATTAACCTTTTTGCATATGATCTCTAATGAAATGATGTCTAATTTCTATGTGCTTGGTTCTAGAGTGTTGGATTGGATTTTTGGTGAGATAAATGGCACTAGTATTGTCACATTTAATTGGAATATGATCCATGGTAATGCCAAAATCATCCATTTATTGTTTTATCCATAAAATTTGGGCATAACAACTTCCGCAGATATGTATTTCGCTTCGATTATGGATAAAGTAACACTATTGGAAAACCATGATATGAGTATATTTCCAAGAAATTGACATGTACTGAAAATGCTTTTCCTATCAATTTTACATCCACCAAAATCTGCATCAAAATAAGCATGTAAGACAAGAGATGATTCTTTTGGATACCATAAGCCTAGATTTGGAGTGTCTCTAAGATATCTAAAGATTCTTTTCACAGCAATTAGATGTGACTCTCTTAGTGATGATTGGTATCTAGCACATAGGCATACACTAAACATTATGTCGGGTCTACCTACGATAAGATATAGCAATAAAGCTATCATAGACCTATAAAGTTTAGACTCAACAATTTTACCTCATTCATCCTTTTTAAGCTTTGTTAAAGTACTCATAGGTGTGGAACAAGGCTTTGCTTCATTCATTTTGAACCTCTTGAGTAATTCTTTGGTGTACTTTGCTTGATTGATGAAGATGCCATCTTTAGTTTGTTTAATTTATAACCCCAAAAAGAATGTTAATTCTCCTATAATGCTCATCTCGAACTCACCTTGCATTAACTTAGAAAATTCTTGACAAAGAGATTTATTAGTAGCACCAAAGATAATATCATCAACATAAACTTGAATCATTAAAATGTCCTTGTTTTTTACTTTTATAAATAGAGTTTTGTCAACATTGCCTCTATTGAAACCTTTTTTAATTAAAAATTTTTAGAGTCTTTCATACCATGCCCTAGGTGCTTGCTTTAGTCCATATAAAGCTTTTGAAAGTTTAAAAACATGATCGAAAAAATGAGGATTTTCAAAATTTAGAGGTTGCTCAACATAAACTTCTTCATTAATGAAGCCATTTAAAAAAGCAGTTTTGACATCCATTTGATATAACTTGAAATTGTTGAAACATGCAAAAGCTAGTAGTAGTCTAATGGCCTCTAGTCTAGCTACGGGGGCATAAGTTTCATTATAATCAATTCCTTCTTCTTGACTATATCCTTTAGCTACTAA
>JAQSVH010121314.1:0-29815 GCA_029448705.1 Adansonia digitata | reverse complement strand
GATCCATGATATTCATGCTTTGGATTTGCAAGAAAAGCTTCTCTTTCCACCATTTTCCTTAAAATTAATGTTCATCCGTGAAATGAGATAAACATGGACATTCGTAATAATCTTTATTCTTTTTGTTATAGGCAATTCAATCATTTTCTCCTTATTAGGATACAGGATATTGATGCTTTGGATTTCTGAGAAAAGCTTTTCTTTCCACCATTTTCCTTATAATCAAAGTTAATTTGTGAAATGAGACAAACATGGATACTCATAATATTCTCTAATATTTTTGTTAATTGCACTACAATCATGTTCTCCACATTGGGATAGATGATATTGGTGCTTTGGATTTGCAAGAAAAGCTTTTCTTTCCACTAGTTTCCTCATAATCAAAGTTCATCTGTGAAATAAGACAAACATGGATACTCATAATATTCTCCATTATTTTTGTTAACTGCACTACAATCATGTTCTCCACATTGGGATACATGATATTGGTGCTTCGGATTTCCAATAATAGCTTTTTTTCCACCATTTTCCTTATGATCAATGTTTATCCCTGAAATAAGACAAACATGGATACTCATAATATTCTCCATTCTTTTTGTTATTGGCACTACAATCACATTTTGACTATGCTTGGAAATACCATAAATGCCAAATCTAAGCAGACAAAATCAACATCCCACCTTTACCCTTGCATGTCATGATGGCTCCTTAGCTTTTCTCTATGTAGGGCATGGATATGATTGGACCCATAATTCCTAAAGGGCATCACTTCATTTTGGTTGCCATTGATCATTTCACCAAATGGGTAGAAGCAACTTCATATTCAAATGTCACTAGATCTGTTATGTGCATGTTTATGAAACGAGACATTATCTATCTATATGGACTCCCTGAGCAGGTCGTCATAAATAATGCACATAACATAAACAACAAAATGATGGAAAAAATTTGCTTTTAGTCCAAAGTCAAGCACCATAATTTAGTGCCTTATTGTCTAAAATGAATGAAGCGATCAAGGTAGCCAACAAAAACTTTAACAAAATAATTGAGAAAATGGCTAGAACTTATAAAGATTGGCATCGGAACCTATCTTTCCCATTGCATGCCTGTTGCATAATAGTTTAAAATTCCATTGGAGCTACCCTATACTCCTTAGTCTACGAATAGAGGTTGTCTTGCCCATTGAAGTTGAAATCCCTACACTGAAGGCCTTGATGGAATCACAGCTTAAAGAAGCTGAATAGGTTAAGAACAGATATGAACAATTTAACCTCATCGATGAGAAGAGTGTGAAAGCTATCTATCATGAATAGATGTATCAAAAGTGCATAATAAGTTCTCATAACAAAAAAATTTCATCCTTATCAGTTTTGGAAAAGAGACTTAGTGTTCAAAAAGATCCTTCTAGTTCACAAAGATATTTAAGGAAAATATACCTTAAAGTGGGAAGGTCTTTATATGATTATGTGAGCTTTCTCTAATTAAGCGTTGATTCTAATAGAGATAGATGACAATAACCTACCCAACCCTGTTAACTCTAATTTTGTCAAAAAGTATTACACCTAAAAAGATGTTTCAAATGGAAACATGGAAGGATGACTTAAGCAACCAAACCTTACCCTTGTTTAAACCTAATCAAGGCCAATACTAACTTAACAAAACCATCTTCCATCGAAATACCAAACTTTGGTCAACCTTTTCATCCTATCTTCATTTAACCAAACTTACTTTTACCCTATCTTGGAAGAAAAATAAGGTGTTTACCTCGACTTAGGGCAATCACCATAGGGCAATTCGAAAAGTTCCTTGAAAAATGGCCAACACTAAAAAAATTAGTTAGTTGAGAGAAGTGTCTAGAAGTACTAAACAAAAGACTGACATCATTAGCATAAAAAAAGATCGACTATCTGAAAAAGTTAATCTTCAACTTTCTTGGTACCTCCCTAAATGATCAATAAATTATATTCCTTTTCATTCAAAAACGAAATACAACCATTTTATTCTTTGAATCTCTTTTTTCATACTTGCATGCCATATTGTATCATGTTTAAGTTGTACAAAATTGATAATGGAATTTCTTGGTATTACTTAAAGAACATAAAACACCATAGGAAAATCTTATCAGGTTTAAAAAGCCAAGAATGGATTCTAGAACCACATGCAGACTTACTTTTTAAACCTTTTTTATGTTGAAAAGCGTTATAAAAAATGTCCCTCATTAAACCTTAGCCAAAATGTAGAGCCAAATCAATGATCCTTGACCCCTACCTATAATCACATGCTTATTAGTCAATTTAGACCATCAAATACATCTTTTCAGGCATGTTAAGAACCATGTCACCAAGTTTGTTAACCTACTAGTAAAGTAGATCAAACTCAAGAACCTTCTTACGCATTATGGGTGACCTCAACCTTCAAAAATGACCTAAACCATTTGCCAAAAAAAATTCTAAACATTAAGAGTAAAGTTGGCAAACCTTATACATAAGACTCTTGATCTAACTTAAAGATGAAAGGCAATCCAAAACTCCAAAGCCAATTGCTTGATTAGGTTTTTAAAATCATCATTTTTGCATCACTTAAACATGCATTTACATCTTTATACATCATTCGTATAATAATCAACATCTTTTAAGTAAAAACTCCTGGTCATAAAAGCTAAACCAGTAAAAAACCTTAGATATAAATTTTTATTTTTGAAAAGCTCTAAAATGCTTTAGGTAAGAATGCCTGACCTAATAAGCTCTGAAATCGAAAAGCCATCTAGGAAAGGTACCTAAACTTATGATATTTAGTCCATAAAAGGTTGGATGCCCTTTTCTTTTTAAGCTAACGAAAAGCTAGATGCCTTTTTTTCTTTTAGTTCACAAAAAGCTAGATGCATTTTTTCCTTTTAAGTCCATAAAAAGTTATATGCCTTTTTTTCTTCTGATCCATAAAGTGCTACACATTTTTTTCCTTTTAGTCCATAAAGAATTGGACGCTTACTATTTTTAATCCATAAAAAACTGGATGCTTGCCTACCTCAATCTATAAAAAGTTGGATGCTTACCTACCTCGATCTATAAAGAGCTGGACACCTACCTGTCTTAGTCCATAAAGAGCTAGATGCTTAACTACTTTAATCCACAAAGAGATAGATGCCTACCTACTTCAGTGCATAAAGAGCTGGATGTTTACTTTCCTTAGTCCACAAAAAGCTAGACGCCTAACTACCTTAGTCCACAAAAAGTTGGATGCCTTTCTAGTATAGTCCATAAAGAGCTAGATGCTATAGATGATGAGATTTAAGACTAAACCCAAAGATTTCCCATTTATGATCCTAAATTTATTAGCACCTTTCATAGCTTGAGACGCTTTTCAAATGACTATTACTTGCTTAGGTCCTTATCAGTTTTAGGAAACTTTTTTCTTTCTTTGCTCAGCCCTTTCATTGAGGATTGAAATTAAAAGCCTTACTGGTGAAAAGCTTACAGTTTGGTACCTATGAACCAAATAGGATACAGATGCTGGATTTAGATAAATGAATGCTAAGCTGGTGGGATCAGTGCTTTCTGAGGCTATTGCTCATGTGATGCCTCTTCGTAAACATTGGTGACTTCAGTACCACCATTTAGGTTACTTTCAAGATTAGCTATCTTTTACCTGTGTCGACAGTACTTGTTTGCCCTTTGTCCTTAAAAGCATCAAATAATAACTTAGTTTCATTATCTGAGCTTTGAGTTCCTTGTTCTTGTGAAATGACTATTCTTAAGACACCCTATACATGAGTTTTAGTTATTCAATATGGGTTTGGTGGTCATTTTCCATGGCTCTTCAACAGCTGCGAGTATTGTATCAGTGAGGAATAATAGATTTCATTTTTCAAACACCTTACACTTTAGATTATTGTCGGATTATACTTTTATGATATGTCATAACTATGCTTGATGAGATGATAGTAAGTATACAATCATGGTAGTAAGTGATAATGAATGAACGGATAAAATAATAAAAAAATTGACTTAGTTATGCAAATGCTTGGATTACAAAATAGCTTTACCAATAGCATATTTCATAAAGTAGAAAAAAAGTTTGATTACACGTGATTACATCCAAAATTATCTAACACGATTACATTTCTAATCACATATTCCAAGAAATACATCAACTCTTGTTCGTGGTCTCCAATGGGCATGTTATCTCGCTTCAAGGACTTAATTGTCTTGATCATGTCATCGGCCTCTTCTTGGGCTACTTGAATCTATTTTGTAAGATGATGATGGTGATTCTAATAGTTTTAATGCATTTGATCAACCATCTGTTACCATTCTTACTCACTCTGAGGCTCTCATTAGCTCCTCAATGCAGTTTCAGTGAGTTTGCAAAGATTGCTTTAAGTCTTTAATTTTGAGTGCTAAGACTTTATTCTCAAACTTGTTTGCTCTCAAATCTCGTACTTGAGCTTTAAGATGTCCATTCTTTCTTCATTTGGTCAATAAGAAAGCTTAGACCATGAGCCAGTCCTTATTAACTTGAGCCTTTTTTTCTATTGATTCAACTTTTTAGCGAAAGGGATAAGCTTTGCCTCTCATTCAGCTAATGACTTGTCGATGCACCAACGCTTGCTTCTTTTCCAGAGTGCCACATAATCTTTAATTGAACTTCTAAGATCCTTTTTGATATAATATATTTCTTTGATAAACTGATTCATCTCTCCGTCTTGGAGGTAGATATCCATTTCTAGTTAGCTCTTTTCCTCCTTTAAATGGGTGATTTCCATGGTAAAGGTTGCCCTTTCTTATTTGAATTTATGCTTGAGCAATTCAATCTTAGAAAGAGGCTTGTCACTTAGGACTTTAGATGTCTTAATATCAGATAGCAACAAAATGTTATTGATATAATGGATTCTGCATTTATTGTATCGAAAATCACATTGCTTTTTTTCCAATATCTCTCTTGCAGACCTTTCTCTAAGCATGGAAGGCTGATTGGACTTTTGACTTGTAATCAGCCTCACTATATTCAAGGTCCTAGTACTCAAGGTCTTGGAAGAATAATATGAATTATTGACATTGAAACTGTCATAAGATGCATAGCTATTACTTTTCTATAATCCCATAAGTGGCACATGAATCCATACACAATCAATTAAAAGGAAATCCATGGAGCCTTCCATGTAGCCTATTTTTTTTTTAAGATTTTAAAACTATTTGACCTATAATTCCTCAAACTTATCTTGGGGCCATTCTTTTATAAGGGCCTTGCAAAGAAATTAAGTTAGAAAAGAAATTGTGTAACGTTTTCCTTATTTTGATGTGAAAGTGGTTGCTAAGCTAAATATGAAGAGTAGGACACATCCAATAAATTGACCTATCCCCATTCTTTTACAAAAGCTGAAGGCTCAAACGGTCTTAGAGCTGTATAGTTAATATTATAGCATGGTTAATAGAAGAAATCAATAACTACTACCTCTATGTAGCCCAAGGTTTTTGGGAATATGATCAGTCCCTATATTGCCAAGGCATAGATATCCTAAATTTTCCTTCTATCTGTAAGACTAAGCATTATTTCCCTCAAACTAGCCCAAAGAATTCACTCACTATTCCCTTTCATCTTAACATGGCCTTTGATCCATGATTCTGTGGCTCCGAGAATCTGTGCTAGTTTCTTCTTGAAAGGTGGAGATAGAGATACTCTTCAATACACCTTATTAGACTTGGCCTTTTTGATGTTAAGTAACACTATATAGTCATCGACAATGGGGACTAGATCTTCTCGATCAAAGGTTAGCATCAGTAAGCTAAATTCTAGAACTATGAGGCTATTTGTAAGAAGTTAACATCCAACCGAACATGGAATAAGTAGGCTATATCCTCGTATCTCTTTGTGAATGGCTCTCTCTTGGTGTTATCTTATGTATTGTCTGGGCCAACACCAAGAATTGAAATCTATGATCTAAGATATTAGGGAACAATGATTTTGAGTATCATTAGAAGCATGAATCAGGTTCGCATTCCATTTAGTTAAAAATAGGTAACTTAGGGAGCCTAAGGTACGTGCAAGTCATATTGGTGCATAAGTATTGACACGAGGCCTTTACATCATAAAAAATTTAAATTTTGACATATAGTATCGATACAAGAGGGTTTGGTCTTAAGACCTAACGAGGTGTATTAATACCTATCATGATTGTATCGATACAGGCCTTAGCAGTAGCTAAAGTTATGAGTTTTGGTAAAATATATTGATACACAAACTTAAGTATACAAGCCCATAGAATATCGATATAGGCCTCTAAGTCTTGAGAATAAAAATAGTTTTTGCTCATAGTGTGTAAATATTGATACTGATAGGTAAAAGTTGCCTTGTGTATCGATACATTAAGGCATTTTTACCTAGTTTGAGCCATTTTTTAACCATCAAAATTTGATTCAAACATGAATTTAGAACCAAAAACCATTCTAGTTCATTCCAAACCTCGACTTTGGACTTCTGGTTGGATTTAAACCAATATTTAGAGCACATATAGCTAATGACAAGGGTCATTTTCATGAAAATATGGCCATAAGAAAGCATGCTAGGCATATCTTTGGATACAAGAGATATCCTCTAGTGCATGATCGAAAGATAAAAAATGCCATTACCTTGTTTCCTAAAAGCATTGGCTAAGCTTTGAATTCAAAAAGAGTTTCTAGCTACCTATAAAGGAGACTTCTAGCCATTTTAGAAAAAGCTCCAGCCATTCCCAAGAATCCTTCAACAATCTTTGGCCTTAAACTCTCATAAAATACACCGTTCCATTGCTTTTCACCTTCAACCTTCTTTTGTTCCCATAGTTCCCTTAAACCACTGCCAGAAAACCTCTAAAAACTCAACCTTTCATAAATTTTCACCTCAAAATACCTCTATCAACCATATTACTAGAAAGCTTCTTCCTTTCATCCTTTTCTTGCTAAATAATAATAAAAAAAGAAGGAATTGAGTTTAAAGTCACTGTTTCATAGAGGAAGAAAAGTTCAAGCTTTATTGGTATATTTTTTGCCTTATTCCATACTTTTTTTGTTTTTATCATTAGCATCATTTTAATGAGCCCTTTATGCTACCATGACCATCTTAGTACTCTCATGCATTATTGTTGCCTTATTTATTGTAGTCTTAGGATCTTGATGACCCACTTGATACCTTGATGATTTTTTGATATACAAACATGCCATGCTTCATTTTCATCATTATCACAGCCTTAGTTTATGCATTTCTTGCCATGTTCCTTTCATATTCACATATTCATCTCATATTTAAATGCCTTAACATGTTTTATGCATGTTCATGCATTTTCTTGTATTTTAAGCAGTCTCATGACATAAAAATGCTATCTCGACAACTTCAACATGCATTCCTTTGTTTAAATATGTTTACATCATTTCCATACACATTATTCATCATCTTCTTGAATTTTTGTTACCTATTTCCATGTCAAAATGTCATCGTTGTGTGTTTGCATGTTTAGTCCATGGTTATCTTTATGTGTGTTGTATTTTGTTCATGACATCTCTATCAAAATAGTTGCTTGTTTCCTAAAAACCTGACTTTCAGAAAATCCCTAAGTTAAGTTCATGCTACCTTTAATAGATAACGAATAGCATGGATTTAGTGTTTTTATAAAATTGATCTTCTAATTTTAGGGACAAATTAAAGATTTTAGCTTTGGATTCATGGTAACTTAAGTTTAAAAATGCCATTTTTAGAGCAAAAAAATGACTTTTTTAGTTGAAAAATATATTAAGCCTTGATCTTGAGTTTAACACCTTCAAGATGGCATGGTTAATGGATTGTTTCATCATTTCAAACCACTCTGAGATTATGGAAATGAACTCATGATACCCATGTCATTTTTTCCCTTACATTATGGATGTTCAAATGTCCATAACTCAAATTTAAAACCCAAAAAACTTGAAAAATCGAATAATGCCCTGTTTTTGCTCTAGCAACACTGTAGTTTGAATTTAAAAAATTATTTTTGAACTATAAATGATTTTTATGGAATTTTTTGATATTTTTCCTTAAAGGGAATCAAAGTATCTTTCTAAAGGTATATTATGTGCCATTAGATAATTCTGGATAAAAAAATATGGTTTCTTAAACCTTTATTGTTTGGAAATCTTGGAATCAGCAAAAAGTTTTTTGTTTAGGTCATTTTGGCCAATAGATGATCTTTATGAACTACATGAATAGTTTTTCTAGAAAGTTCACAAAATTCCTTTTCTGAAAAGGTATTGTTCACAATTTAATGATCTCAGATAAGCCTGACTATTCATAGTTTAGTGTGTCTTTTCCCTTGCATACGCTATCAATGGCAAGATAGACTTGAATTCAAAAATTAATTTCACCTAGGAAGTGATTTTTTAGTATTTTCAAAATATATTTACATTAAACCTTATCGAGTCATCTTTCCAATGGAATCTCATTCACCCCTAGAGCATTCAGATATACCCGAAATAAATTTAGGAAGTAAGGTGACATAATGTTGTCCTCTTTTTAAACCCAATTCTCGAAATGCCTTTTAGAGACATTCGAATGTCTCGAAATGCATCCTATTGGTTCCCTTACAATACAAGCATTTTCGGCTTAGATCAAGTATAGGATAAATATATATTTTATACAAATTTTCGGTTTTCTATTTTTAAAATCCTTTTTAAACAAAAAACTTTTCTCTTAAAACATCGAAATTTTGCATCTTTGGAATACTTTAACCCAATTACTCTAAGGGGATACTCCAAGCTTGTTCTTGACTAAAAAACTTGAATTTTCTCTCTTAGATTTATTTGAGATTCCTAGTTATTTTCTTAAATCATAAAAAATTTTCATCTTCGAGGATACTTCAACCCTATTTTTCATTAAAAAACTTAAATTTTCTCTTTGTTCCTAATTATTTTCATAACTTCATCTTTGGGGATACTCTAACCCCACCTCTTTGAGAGGATACTCCAACCCCATTTTTACATCATAAAATCAAAAAAAATTTCTCTCTTTTAGATGCCTTGGATTGTTATAATTATATTTTTTTGTCCCTTAAATTACTATTGAATCCAAACTTGCTCTAAATTATCACCCAAGTTATTTTTCAATAATCGAAGACAATTATGAGATATATTTCGATCATCCCTCCTTTGTACTTTTTTTGTTTGTGATTGTTTGTTTACGATATTATTATATTCTTTTTTGTCTTACTAACACATTTCCTTTTTGTAGTGACTATCGTGCATTTATATTTAAAATTTCTTTTCCCTTAAAATTTACAAGGGAATATTTCATGTTGGTATCTCTCCAATGCCTAATACAGAATATCCAAATTTTTAAAATCCAATTCGGATATTATTTTTAAAAAATATCTACATGTTCTTCACACTTCTGAGGTGCATAGGTGATCTAATTCTCTTTCAAAACCTAGATTTACAATTTATTAAAACTTCATGCATGGAAAGGGGATTATTTCTAAATAATGGTACAATGGAACCAATCAAGCTGAGCCTAAAGCAAGTCATAGTTTGTCGGTACTGATTTCAAGCATCGTAAGGGTGCTAACCTTTCCTTATGCATTTTTAACTTTCAAACCCAACCAACAAATCTCCAGAATTTGTATACTTTGAAATCAATGTTTTGAGTTTTGTAACTTGAAATATTCTTTTCAATAGGCATCCAATCCTACTTAGCCCGAAATAATCGATGGCGACTCCAAGTTATGGCTACTTTGTGGTGGCTATCTGATACTAGTTGGATGAGTTAACGGTCCCTCTCCCCTTCATATTACTATGCTTAATCCAAATTCTGATCATGGGATAACTCAAAGGCTTGACTACCACTACTATCATACATTTTAAGTCACACGTTAAGCTTTTTGGATTGTCCAAAGTTTAAAGAAGGGCATGTAGTGATAGCTTAGTGACTTCACTGTGGACAACTTAGTGATTTAGGCATATGACTAGCTATTTCCCACTCGTTCTAGGTTTTTCAGTCTCCATAATTTTTTAGATATAAGTTTTTTTTTAATTTTTATCGATGAATCCTTTTTTTTTATATTTTTGTCCTATGATTGTTAGGGATTATTTGTTCCCAAATAAATATTGACTTGAACAAGTATAGTATTATGGAGTAAAACAAAAAGGTTTGATATTTCCCGGACTCACACTATACACTTGCATTTATATGAGATCCTGCCAAACACCATGGTGAGGTTAAGGTCCTAATTATTAGGTGGAAATGAGCCATCCACCTTTATGAGTAATCCTCTGCATAGGCATGGCAAGACCTTTCGGGGTGTAAATTACTTAGGTTTCTCATGAGTACCCCTTTGCATTCGCATAGGGAGATATATCCACTAGATCAAACCCATTGAGCCAAACCCATGATGGGCCTAGGATCGGGAAGCCTTGACTACCCTTATCAGATAGAGGAGTGATTCAGATATTGAATTAGGCATCAATTTAAACCCATATAGTGAACCTTATGAGCTAAACTAAGTCATACTATACCAGATTACTGCTAGAATAACCTAGAGAATAGGATTACTCAAGGACACTTCTTACCTTTACTCCTACATACCATGTTTATATGGGTGATGGGGAGTGAACATTGTCACTTGCATTTTCCATTTTTATTTTCATGATCATTTCCTTAGGATAAGCAGTCACATTCAATGGTAAGCCCTCTTTAATAAGTGGTGATGACAAGTGAATGTAATTACTTGCAATGCCATCTTAAAATAATTATGTCTGACCAAAATAAGCTGTCATGCTGCTTGAATGATGGCCTAAGGTGCAGTCACCATAGATACAATGAATGAACATCACCACTTAAATGGTCAGTCTTAGTCCTCGTGAAGTATCGTTTTATTTTTAAAAGGTAATTTTTAATGCAAACACACCACTATGCTGTCTATTCAATGCCTCAACATTCATGATCATCATGTCTACCTTTAGGCAAAGTATCACCTTTTCTCGAGGCAAACTTTACAATTCACTTTTATTACTATTCTTTCATTCCTTTATCTGTGTGCCTATAATTTTGTATAGTTACTAATTCATTTCACTTTTTGCTCTTTTTTACCATGCATGCATCATTTCAACATAATCATTATCATCATGGGATAATTGGCCAATGGTTTAGTGTTCATTAAGGGGTGTCTGCCATGGAGCAATAGTCCACTTCAGATCTGAAGCCTTTTGAGAAAGTTTGAGCATGATCAAAGCATCAGCAACGTGAAGATGAAGACTTTTTAAAACCTGAGTATGGTTCAACAATGCATAAGAGGATTAAAATAGGGTACCATCAAAATGGTTGACAAGATTTGAAGCATATATATGGACTAGTTGGACAATACCGAAAGGGAATTATTCACTAAGAGGTATGTAAATGTTACTCTTTTACTCCAAATTTGTTTCGATGACAGCTTGTTACAAGTAGCATCTTAGCTTTAGAACCCAGCATATTGATATTTCACTTTTAATCATAAAGATTTGGTCCCCACAGTTGATGACTACACTGCACTAATTAACATGGAGAGATCCAAGTGTAACAGAATATATTGTAAGTCTTTAAACCCTCCAACTTTCAAGAAATGATTAGCCTAGATTCTCATTGGAGACTTGGATTAAGAGTTAAATAAGATGATGGTGAACAATAAGTGCATATTATGGGCCAATTTGAAGGAAGCAATGGCGAATGCTATCGATCTTTAAAAGATTCAAGATATCTATACTCTGATGATAGATGATCTAGCTATATTTTTGAAAACATTATGCTATGTTAGAGCTACAGTAGTTGATCTCTTTTTTTAATTATGTTGTATTGGAGATACGATAGCAAATCTCTTCTCTCAGTTTTGTTGCAACATTAATCCTACACTAGCTATTATTCTTGAAACCATTTGAGCTCTAAGTTTTTACAAGAAAATTGGTATGAGTTGCTTCATCGGATGCTCATGGCTTTTCTACATCTGCCTTACTAGTCACTTATGTCCCGAAGAAAAAAAGGTGTCATACAACTTTTTATCTAATTTTAGCTCTATCTTCAAGGTCTTCGAGAAGGAATGGCTTTAAGACAAATCCAAAGAGCAATGGGTCCAAAAATTTTGGAACTACAAAAGGGAATAAATGACATGGAATGCCTTTTGGTTTTCCCCACAAATGGTCATATACTGATGCAGAGATTATAGTTTTATGCCATTCATGGGATTACAGGGATGCACTAGCTATGCGCCTATTCTGCTCCTTTAATAATTTCAGCACTGATAATTTATCCCATTCATCTAAGACCTAGAGTTATGGGATTTTGACTATGGTGAGCCTAATTAATAGTCAAAAGTCTAACTAACCTTTCATGCATGGAAACAAGCCTACTACATCGAGAAGTACTAGAGGAAGAGTAGTATGCCTCTAAGATATGATGAATAGAGGATCCATCACATTAATAATGCCTTACCCTTATCTGATGTTGGAACATCAAAAATACTAGTTGATGAATTTTCCTTTGAGATTGAATTATTTAGGTGAGAGTTAGAATAAGAAATGGTAACCTTTGTTGAGGAAATTACTTGCTTAAAGGAAGAAAATAGTCAATTGTAAATGGGCCTCTACCTCTATTATGTTGAGGTGAGTAGGGCTATCAAAGAGAAAAACTACTTCAAAAAGGATTTGGAGAGTTTGAGGAAAGAATGGCCCTTAGCAAAACAAGCAAGTCTAGATGCCTTAGTAAGTCATTATTAAGTGAAAGGTGTAAATTACTACACCTGACCAGGAACTACATAGGTGGAGGGAATTGGCTAAGACTAATAAAAAAAAGCTTACTAGAGCTCGTGCCTTCGCATCAACCTATTAAAGGAAGAATGTATAGTCGAAAGCTTAAGTCAGGGATTTGAGGGCAAATCAAGATAAGAATGAGACTATGATGCTCAAAATTTAAGATTTAAAGTATTCCCTTCAAGCTCGCCAAGACCAAGCCAATGAACTAGCAAGGACCTCTAAATAGTAGGAGCAAGAATGGCTTTAAGTGCTTGATCACATACACCAAAACTATCTAGATAGTCATCATTATCTCACCAAGCAAATTCAGGTAGCCTAATTGGAAGCCGAACACAATTGTCCCTTTTGCATTTGCATGACAAACCTAATTTTTTTTCATTATTTGTTTCATTCATACAATAGTAATTTATCTTCATGATCGCATGCTCACTTTCATTGCATCAAACATATTCATGACACATCATAAAAACCTAATCCAGTAATAATTTAAAGTAAAGATGCTTTAAAACATAAAACCTATAGTTGATCATTAGTATAACACTCGCAATCATCAAAAAACGATGGAAATGATTACCTAGCCTACATTGAGAGACTTAAACTCATTTATAAGGAGTTTTAAAAGCAATCACCCTATAGAAATGAAGAACTCCAAGTTCAGATTGTCAAACTAACCAAGTTGTTGTTTGAGGTATTGAAAGAAAAAAAGCAAACAAGCACAGTCGATGTTGGAAAAGAATGGCCAATCTTGAAAGTAATTTGAATGGTGGTACTGAAGCCACCAATGCTCAAGAAGGGCCATTGCCTGGACAACATCCTTCGATAGCAAATATCCCATCAAATCAGCCATTTATTTACATTAACCTTACAATAGCATCTCATCTGGTGTAAAGATTTCATGGTGTGGGCTTTTTATTGGTAAGGCTTACAGCTCTAGACCTCAATGAGCAAATGGAACAAGAAAAAGCAAATAGATCATCATAAAATGATGAAGACTTAAACAAATATCAATTAGTGAAGAAGCGCCTTCGAGCAGTTAAAGGAAGTGACTAATTTAGGATTGTGAATGCAAAATCTTAGGGCCAGTTTTGAGTCTCACTATCCCACCTAAGTTTAAAGTGTTGAATTTTGAAAAGTACAATGGAACTACCAACCCCACTGTCCACCTTCACATGTATTATCATAAAATTGCTGCGTATAAAGAGAGCAAGAAACTACTAATTCATTACTTTTAAGATAGTTTGACTAGAGCAGCTATTCGACAATATATAGGGCTAGATCCCATAAGAATTCAAAGATGGGCAAATTTGGCTCACACTTTCCTTGAGCAATATAAACACATATCTGATTGGGCTATGAATCATCTAGCTTTTATAAACATGGAAAAGAAATCTTTAAGACCTTTAGGCAATATGCTCAAAGAGGGCAAGAGGAGGCATCTCAAGTTTACCTTTTTTAACTAAAAAAAATGACAGTCATGTTTGTTAGTACCTTGCAAGCTCCCTACTATGAAAGATTAGTAGGGATGCCATTAAAAATTTTACCGATATGGTTATATCAGGTGAAATAATCGATAATGCTATCAAAAGTGATAGGATATCCATTGGAGAATCATCTGAGTCAGTCAAGCAATCAATAGATAAGGGTAAGGAAAAGAAGATGAATGTTGTTAGCGAAAGTCATGCCAATTTTAATTGAAATTCGTATTTGAAGTAGGCTGTGTATCTCCCAAACGTGTTAAATCTAGGTTTTAACCCTTACTCACCAGCATCATAATCAGTTCATTCTAATAGGTTTGCTTCAAAAATGAGTTTTGCGTTGAACCCTGCTCAAAACATGACCCAGGGGCATAATCTCGGAACATAAACAATGTAAGAGCTTCAAGCAATCAACAAATGCCCCAAGAAAAGGAGCATTTTAAGCCACTCTCTAACTCTTACAAAGAGATTTACTTTTGACTATTGGCAAGTCAACTGGTGGCCCCAGTAATCATAAATCAAAGATCATCACTAAACCCCAGGTAGCATGATAAGAATGCATACTGTGAATACCACACTAAAGCATAAGGTCATTCCATTGAGAATTACACCTCATTTAAAAAAAGAAGGTGTATGATCTGCTAGAAAATGAAGTGATCAAGGTTGAACAAGGGTCTAGACCAAATGTTGAAGCCAATATACTCCCTAGCCATGCAAAACCAAGAGTGAAGGTAGTAATCAACAGGAAAAGTTATTAAGTCAAAATGCTAATAAGCAAGGTCTAACAAGTTTTTGTGAGAGGCAAATAGTCTCAAACACTAAAGACCAAAGCAAAAAAATAGTTGGGCCATCTTGTTGCCACTACGGTCATAGGCATGATTTACAACACTAACCCATCATTCTTAGAAATAGTCTAAAGGATGATGGACCAGTTTGAGATTAAGTTCTATGAGGAGTGGGATGAACATACCGGTCTGTCTATTAATGCCATAGATGAGGAAAAGCGTACTGATGATAGATCTCAAGTTATCTATCTTTTATAAGCATGGAAAAGAGAGCTGATGAAAGTTTTAGGTTGTATGCTTTGAGATGGATGGAAAAAGTTACCTAAATTCATCCTCTGTTGATAGAAAAAGAGATGACTATAATATTCATTAACATATTCCAAGCCCCTTATTATAAAAAGGTAGTGAAAAACTTCCCAAAGAATGTTGCAAATGTAGTCATGCTCTATGGAATGATTGACAAGGTTATAAAAAATGAATCAAGTAGAAGAAATATTTGTAAGGGCAAAGGGAAAAAAATGGAAGCTAGTCAACAATCGAAATTTGGCACTGAAACCAATTCATCTTAAATTCATGCTGAGTTACATTTAAGTAGAATCATTATTGAAGAGAATTGTGAGATTGTAGAAAACATAGAGGAATTCAAAACGCCAATAAATTTGGGTTGGCAAATCCTAGTGAAAGCAAAATTGGTTAATGTAGCCAAAAAGGTAGAGAAAAGAATTGAAGATTTTTGTGATTTCCATACTATTTATAGCTACACTCTTCAAACATGCAAAGAGTTTCACACTATGGTTCGCAGGATGATGAATGAAGTTCGCATCGAATTCTACAATGAAAAGTGAACTTTGCATACTGAGTTTATAAATGCAATACTGGCTGTCAACTGTGGAAAAAGAAGGGAGCAATCCTTCTTATGAGGTTGGAAGGCCATTGATCTTGTACAATAGTTGATCGAGTGTTAAAGCTACCCATATTTAACCTGTGCCAAAGATGATTATTCAATTTCCATATTTTTTCCTTTGAAAAGAAGACAAAATAGTTCCTTTGAACATGAAAGCAAATCATTAATCATTAGAGAATCTAGTTAGCAAATAGCAAACATTGACTTTTTAAGGGTAAGTCATCTAACTCGAAGTGATAAATGTTATGCCTTAGCAGCATTAAGAGGTGAAACTCAACAAGCACCGAAGTTTGTAGCCAAAAACTCAGAGTTAATGGTTGTCAAAGAGCTACTGAGTGAGAAAGAAGCTAGTAAATTTCTTAAGTTCATCAAGCATAACAAGTACAGCATCGTTGATTAGTTGAACAAGCAGCCCACAAAGATATATGTGTTGTCATTATTATTGAATTTTGAAGCTCATAGAAATGCCCTCCTCAAGGTTTTCAATAAGGCCCATGTCTCTTCTGACATCTCTATAGGCTAGTTGCATCGCTTAGTGAGCAACATTATTATCGACAATTACATATCTTTAAGCGATAATGAAATCCTAAATGAAAAAAAAAGAAAACTACAAAGCCCTTCATATTACACATACTGTAAAGGCAGCACATTGCCCAAGGTGCTCATTGATAATGGGTTGGCTTTAAATGTAATGCCTGTGTCATGCTTAAACAAGCTCTCCATTGACGTATCTCATATCCAAAATAGTCACACATTGGTATGCGCATTTGATGGAACTTGTAGAAATATTGTAGGAAACATCACTATTCCTCTCTAACTTGGCCTATGCACTTATGAAATAGACTTTCATGTGATGGATATTGCAACATCATACAACTACCTATTAGGGATGGTTTGGATTCACTCTGTTGGGGTAGTACTATTATCTTTGCACGAAAAGTTAAAATTCATTATTGAAAACAAAGTTGTTAGTATTGAAGGACAAAAAAATATCATTAGCACTACTTTAATTGATGCCTCATATGTCAAACCTGACGAAGATATCCTAGAATCCTCTTTACAGTACTTTGAGTTTGTCAATGCCACTTATTTCAAGGAAAGGTTACCAATGGTTGAGCCTTACCTATCAAAAAGCACTCTTATGGGTCTAGATTAACTATTCGTAATGGTGCCTAGGCTAGAAAAGGACTTAGGAAACACTTCAAAGGGATTGCTAGAGCTTTGAAAGTTGTCAACCAAATCGACAAAAGAGGATTAGGATTTAAGCCCAGTGTACAACAAAAAGAAAACAAGCTCAGAAGAACCTTAAGAAAAAGATGGCACATCTATCAGGATAGGACATGGGATATGAACCAACGGTATTTCTAACCTTTCGAGAGAATTTTCGCTAAGAGGACATATGAATACAGGCTCCGCCAATGTTATGCTCATACTAAGCAAGGAGTTTGGCGATTTCTCTATCAATGCAATTGATAAGCTAGAGACATCAGCGATAAGCCTAAAGACTGGTCTATGCCATTTTGGATTTGTTTTGATTGTTTGGACTGAAACTGAGATTCTTGTACTATTCAAGTCTACTTTAAAGTAATGCTATCAACTACCTACATGCTTTTGTCCAAAAGCATTGTAGGATCCTTTGTACATGCATTTTTTATTAAGTATTATCAATGAAATTGGTTAAACATTATGCATTCCATCCTTTCTGTTCTTGTCAACTCTTAACCTTTCTCTACATGTTTTCCCACCTATATTGCTTTTTTTCCATATTTTTAGGCACCCCAATAAAGGTGACATGAATATTCATACTAAAACTTTGAAAATCAATTTCAAGCAACCAATCTACATCGGTAAGGTTAAGTCTGAATAGAATTCTAAAAAGAACCCCATACCTCCAGACTTGTTGAGACTAACTGAATAGGAAGAAATACAAATATTGCTTCACAAAGAACCCATTGAGGCTATTAACCTTAAAACAGAAAAAGACAAAAAGAAGTCAGAATTGGAACCTCCATAAAACCATCAACTCAAGTTGAACTAATAACTTTCGTCAATACTACAGGGACATGTTTGCCTAGTCCTACCAGTGCATGCCCAAATTAGACACTAACATTGTGGTCCATAAGCTTCCTCTCAAATCGAGCATAAGCTTAGACAACAAAAACTTCAAAGGATGAAACCCAAAATTTTTTGAATATTAAAAAAAGTGAATAAACATTTTGAGGTAGGATTTCTTGAAGTAGCCAAATATCTTGAGTGGGTAGCCAATATAGTTTCAATTCTTTAAAAAGACAGTGCGGATATGTGTCAATTATAGGGGTCTAAACCGAGCCAAACCAAAAGATAATTTCCTTTTACCTTACATTGACACCCTAGTAGACAACATTGCCAAAACACATTGTTTTCCTTCATCGATGGATTTTTGGGCTATAACCAAATCAAAATGGCAGCTAAAGACATGGAAAAGGCCACCTCCGTAACCATGTGTGGCACTTTCTGTTCCAAAGTGATGCCGTTTTGGCTTAAGAACGCTGGGGCAACCTATTAAAGGGTAATGGTAATATTGCTCCATGATCTTATGCATAAGGATATCAAGGTCTATATGGATGATACGATCACTAAATCTGCAAAAGAGAGTGAACAGATTACCAACCTATGAAAACTTTTCAAACAACTGTGCAAATAACAACTTAAGTTAAATCTTGCCAAGTGCATATTTGGTAAACTATTGGGTTTCATTATGAGTGAGAAAGGAATACCAGTTGATTCAGACAAAGTTAAGGCCATTTAGAATCTGCCACCACCTCGAACTCAAAAGGAAGTGAGAAGTTTCTTGGAAAGGTTGAACTACGTAGGTTAATTCATATCTTAGCTGATTGACAAATGTGATCTAATTTTTCAGTTGCTTTGAAAACAAAATCTTAGAGAATAATGAAGAATGCTAAGAAGCCTTTGATAATGTCAAACATTACCTTTCAAACCCTCATGTACTTAGGCCACCAATGGCCAATCAACCTCTAGTCCTATACTTATCAGTTTTGATAAGTCGATGGGCTATGTATTGGATCAACATGATGAGTAAGGCAAGAAGGAACAAGTTATTTATTACTTTAGCAAGAAGTTCATAGAATATGAAAATAATTACTCAATCATAGAGAAGCTATGTTATTGTCTAACTTGGACAGCCAAAGGTTAAGAAAATACATGCTGTACCATACTATGTGGCTGATCACCAAACTTGACCCCATCAAGTATTTATGCAAAGCTCCTGCCTTGTTAAGTAGATTAGCTAAGTGGCAAGTCTTGGTTTTTTAGTACAGTATCATGTATATCAACTAGAAAGCCATTAAAGGTAGCATGATAGCAGACTTCTTAGCAAGTGGAGCAGTAAATGACTATCAGCCTTAAACTTTGAATTTTCTGACGAAGACTTGATGTACATATCTAAGGTAGAGAACACTACTGAGTATGGGTTATCTTTGAAAATGTACTTCGATGGAGCTTTAAATGCACGAGGGCATGGAATTAGGGGTAATTTTTATCTTGCCTGATGGAAACCACTACCCTTTCACTGTAAGATTAAACTTTAACTGCACCAACAATGTAGTTGAATATGAGGCCTGCATCATGGGACTCTAAGTAGCCATTGAAAGGGGCATCCAAACACTATCTCGCCTGATGGAAACCATTACCCCTTCACTGTAAGATTAAACTTTAACTGCACCAACAATGTAGTTGAATATGAGGCCTGCATCATGGGACTCTAAGTAGCCATTGAAAGGGGCATCCAAACACTGCAAGTATTTGGAGATTTAGCCCTTGTCATCTACTAACTAAAAAGAGAATGGCAAACACATGATTCTAAACTGATCCATTATTGGAATCTAATCTTAGAGCTAAGAAAAGTTTGATGATATTAACTTTCAACATCTACCTTGAGAAGAGAACCAAATTATTGATGGCTTGGCAATCTTGGCATGTTCAAAGTCAATCAAGAATCGAACGTTGCTTATATTCAAATGAGTATATATATAGCCTCGACACATTGTCAAAATGTTAAAGAAGAGAAGGACAGCCTGCCATGGTATCATGACATCCTTTAGTACATCAAAGATCAACAATATCGAAAAGATGCCATCGAAACTAATAAGAAAACCATTCGAAGGATAGCTACGAGCTTTGTTTTGGATAGTGAAATTTTGTACAAGAAAATTAGGATCAAGTACTAGTCTAGTGCGTAGATGCCTCTGAAGCCTAAATAATTCTCAAAGAAATCCATAAAGAGATCTACAATACGCATGCTAATAAACACCGAATGGTGAAGCTACTTATTCGATTAGGCTACTATTGGTTGACTCTTGAAAAAATTGCATTAACTATGTCTGAAAGTGCCTCAAATGCCAAATCTACATAGACAAAATCCATGTCCATCGACACCTCTACATGTCATAACAACTCTATGGCCTTTTTCTATATGGGGCCTGGGCATGATTACACTGATTACCCTTAAGGATTCTAATAGACATTGCTTCATTTTAGTCATTATCCATTATTTCACCAAGTGGGTAGAGGCAGCTTCATATGCTAATGTCACCAGATCAGTCGTATACAAATTTATGAAATGGGACATCATTTGTAGATATGGTCTTCTTGAGCAAATCATTATTGATAATGCATGTAACCTTAAAAACAATATGATGCTTTCAATTCAACATTCAACGTCAAAACTCTATCCTATACCATTTAAAAACGAATAGGGTAGTTGAAGCAGCCAACAAGAATATTAAGAAAATAGTTGAAAAGATGGCCGAGACGTATAAAGATTGCCAAGAAAAGTTACCTTTTGCTCTTTATGCCTATCGCACGACAGTGTGAACTTCCACGGTGCTACCTCATTCTTTTTAGTCTATGACATGAAGGCAATCCTACCTATTAAGGTTGAAATTCCTTCACTCAGAGTCTTGATGGAATTATAACTTGAAAAGCCTGAATTAGTTAAGAACCAATATGGATAGCTTAATCCCATTGAAAAAAAGAATGAAAGCTATCTGTCATAGGTAGTTGTTTCAAAAGTGCATGATGAAAGCCCATAACAAAAAAGTCCATCCTCGTCAATTCGAAAAAGGTGACTCAGTGCTCAAACAAATTCTCTTAATCCATAAAGATGCTTGAGGAAAATAGAGCCCAAATTAGGAAGGGTTGTACATAGTGAAAAGTTATTTTTTGGAAAAGCCCTAATTTTAACCGAGATGGCGGCAGTAACCTACCCAATCATGTGAACTCTGATTTTATTAAGAAATATTATGCCTAAAAAGATTTTAGGATTAAAACCAAAAATGGCATCCTATTTGTCCTTCTCTTTCCACTCTTAAAAAAAAGAGCTAACCTATTTTGAAAACCTAAGAGGGCAACTTAAGTGAGCAGGCCCTCTTTACTCAAATCAAGTTAAGCCCAAACCATCATCGACCCAAAACCAATTTTCCTTACATTCATAACCCTGATCAAGACACTAAATCATAACTTAATTCACTTGTCTTATGCCCATAGACCTCACCAAATCTCATTCTTTTATGCACTCAAAAAATGGAAATACATAATTTTGAAGCGTTTGTCTTATAATAAGGCAATTTGAAGAATCTTTTTATGAGTTGACCAACGCCAAACGGATTAATTACTTGAGAAAGGTATCTAAAGACATCTAGTGGAACACTCATGTCATCAACATTAGGGGCAAATCGACCAAGAAGACCACTCTTATCTTTGTTGTATTTCAAAATCTTTCATAATCTCAAAAGTTTGGCATAACTTGTACCCTCTTTCTTTGAATGAAATATAATTACTTGATTTATTGAAAAATCTTTTTGCAGCCCTGTATTCCATACTGCATTATGCTTGTCATTCAATTGATGATGCTTGATAAATAAAACTGATAATAGGATTTCTTAGCATTAATCGGACAAATAAAACTTCATAGGAATTTTTGTTTCATGTCTAAAGACTAAGAATAAACTCTTGAGGCCACAATTGGTCTTCCCCTTAGACCCCATATCTTAAAAATATGCTCAAAACTTCCTTTTGGTAAACTCCAACCTAAAGACAAGGGGCCAAAGTTTTTTTTTTCAAATTATTATCTCAATTGGAATTTGGAATAGTCCACCTAGACCACAAAAACACCCTTTTGAATTATGATGGACAAAGAAACCCTATATTCACTAAACTTAATGCAACAAAAGTCCTCAAATAAGCCATCTAAGCTTAAGACCATCCTTTCATAATCATGAACCTCCTACACCTTTGATAGACAACCTTAACACTCAAAGCCTGTAAAAATCTAGAGCAAGATTGACAAACCTCGAGCCAAAAGGCCACCTTATCAAACATATGAAAGAGCAAATAACCAAAGAGGGCCAAAATCAACCACTAGATTAGGCTTTTAAAATTATCACCTTTGCATCATTTAGACATGCATTTGCATCTTATGCTTTATGCAGCATTTAACATCCTTTAGGTATCAACTCTCATATACAAAAGTCAAATTAGTGGGAAACCTAAGGTATAATTTCTTATTTTCAAAAAAAACCTTAAAATGCCTTATGGAAGTATTTTTGACCTTACGAGCTCATTGAAAATCATCCAAGAGAGGTATCAAAACTCATTGTCTTTTAGTCCTCAAAAAACATAATGTCTTTTCTTTTCCTTCATAGTCCTCAAAAAGCAAGATGTTTTTTTCTACCTATCTCAGTCCATACAGAGTTGGACACTTACTTTTCGAGTCAAAGCCTATACAAGCTGGTTACACCTATCTACCTTAGTCCATAAAGAGTTGAACACTAACCTATCAGGTAAAAAATGCACACAAACTAGTAGCACCTGTCTAGCTCAGTCCATAAAAAGCTAGATGCCTCTCAACTCAAAGCCCACATAAGCTAATGGAGCCTATCTAGGGTCAAACCTAAGAGATAACCTATCTTAGTCCATAAAGAGCTAGATGTTTATTGAATCAAAGCCCACATAAGCTAGTGACACCTACCTAAGGTCAAACCGATAAAACAACCTACCTCAGTCCATAAAGAGTTGGACGCTTATTGAGTCAAAGCCTACACAAGTTGATGGTGCCTATTCATGGAGTCAAACCCAAGAAACAATTTACCTTAGTCCTAAAAAACTATTATGCTTACCTACCTCAAAGGCCACACAAGCTGGTGGCATCTGTTTAGGATTAACCTGGGAAACAACCTAATAGAAAGGTCAAACCTTAAAAAACTCATTGAAATTTTTTTTCCTGCAAGTATATTTGACCTATCTCTACATAAAGCTAACTAGATCTCTATTTTTGTATAGGCACATGAAACCATCATTCTACCTAAACAAAATGGTGTCTATTTGTCTTTACCCAATTCCTATAACTTAGCAACAGCAAAAAAAGAGCAGTCATAGACACTATATTTTGTTTGGGCTGAAACCAAGCATCAAAATCCACCATCTAAGACATTGAGGAACAGTCATTTTAAGTATCTTTGGAAGCATAAATCAATTTCTAAGAGGTAACTCAAGGAGCCTAAGGTACGCGTAAGTTTATTGGTGCATAAGTATTGATAGCAAGGCATTTACGTCATCAAAAATTTAAATTTTCATATATAGTATAAATAGAAAAAGGTTCGGTCTCGAAACCTATTGAGTTGTATCTATACCTATCATGATTATATTGATCTAGGCCTTAGTAGTAGCTAAAGTTATGATTTTTGGCAAAAAATATTGATACACAAACTTGAGTATCAATACAAGCTTATGGAGTATCAATACAAGCCTTTAAGACTCGGGATTGGAAACATTTTTTTCTCTTCATATCGATACACTTTCTTGTATCAATACTCATGTGTAAAAGTTACCATTATGTATCGATAAAAAGTTATTTGTATTGATATGCATTTTTACCCAGTTTGAGTCATTTTCTAGCCTTCAAAAATTTGATTCAAACATGATTTTTGCACTAAAAAACCATTATAATTCATTCTAGACATTGACTTTGGGCTTATGATTGGATTTAAACTAATTTTCAAAGCCTAAATAACCAATGACAAGGGTTACTTTCATGAAAATATGGTTGTAAAAAAGTATGCCAAGTATATCTTTGGCTGCAGGCTTTTGTAGCCCTTTTACCTTACTGTTTCACATGGCAGAACCAATGGAAAAAGGTTAGCTGAGCATAGTAGCTAGAGAAGGCCCTTAGTGCATGAATGAAAGATAAAAAATGCCCTTAGCTTGTTTACTACAAGCATTGGCTACTTATTAAATTTAAAGGGAGCTTCTAGTTGCCTAAAAAGGAGACTTCTAGCCATCTCAAAAAAAGCTCTAACTATCCTCAAAGAATCTCCATCAATCTCCAGCACCAAAACTCTCTTAAAAACACTATTCCATTACTTTTCACCTCAACCTCTTGCATTCCCTAGTTTGCCTAAACCCATCACCAAAAACCTAAAAAAACTTAACCTTTCACACACTTTATTATTGCTTTTTATGGTGCTATGACAATCTTAGGACTCTCATGCATTATTGTTACCTTGGTTGTGGTAGTCTTAAGATCTTGATGATCTTGTTGATACCTTGATGATTTTTTGGTATGCAAATGCACCATGCTTCATTTTCATCATTATCATAGCCTCAGTTCATGCATTTCTTGCCATATTATTTTTATATTCATATATTCATCTCATATTTAAATGTTCACCTTAACATGTTTTATGTATGTTCATGCATTTACTATTTTTAAGGACTTTCATGACATAAAATGCTATCTTGCCAACTTCAGCATCTATTCCTTTGTTTAGATATGTTGATATCATTTTCATGCACATTATTCATCATCTTCTTGTATTTTTGCCACCCATTTCCATGTTAAAATGTCATCTTTGTGTGTTTGCATGTTTAGTCCATGTTTATCCTTGTGTGTGTTGTATTTTGATCATGGCATCTTTGTCAAAATGTTTGCTTGTTTCCTAAAAACCTAATTTTCAAAAAAATCCCTAAGTTTATGCTATCTCCAATAGATGAAGAATAGCTTGGATTTAATGTTTTCATAAAATTAGTTTTCCAATCTTGGGGAAAATCAAATATTTCATCTCTGGATTCATGGTAACTTAAGTTTAAAGATGCTATTTTTAAAGAAAAAAATGATCCCTTTCAGTTGAAAAATATACTAGGCCTTGATCTTGAATTTAACACCTTCACAATGGCATGGTCAACAAGTTGTTTCATTATCCCAAGCTAAATCGGGATTGTGGAAGGAACTTATGATGCCTAAATCATTCTTTCCTTGGCATTGTGGATGTTCAAACATCCATAACTCAAATTTGACCACCAAAAACCTAAAAAATTGAATAATCCCCTATTTTTGCTCTGATAGCATCGCAGTTTGAATTTAAAAAATTATTTTTGAGCCACAAATGACTTTTTTAGAATTTTTTGATATTTTTCCTTAAAGGGCATTGAATTATCTTTCTAACGATGTATTTTGTGCCCTCATACCATTCTGAATGAAAGAAATATGGTTTCTCATACCTTTACTATTTTAAACTCTAAGAATCAATGAATAGTTTTCTATTCGGGTCATTTTGGATGACCAAAAGATTTTTATGAACTTCTTGAATATTTTTCCTGAAAAATTCATAAAATTCCTTTTTCGAAAAGGTATTGTTCATGATTTAGTGATCCCTAATGAGAATAAAATGATTTTTCAAATGTGTCTTTTCCCTAGCATACGCTACCAGTGTCAGGATAGACTTAAAGTCAAAAATTAGTTTTGCCTAGAAAGTGATTTTGCTAAGATATTTTTACATTAAACCTTATCGATTCATCTTTCCAATGGTATCTCATTCGCGCCCTAAAGCATTCAGATAGACTCGAAATAAATTTAGGAAAAAAGGTGACATGATGTTGCCCCCTATTTTTAACCTAATTCTCGAAATGCCTTTGTAGAGACATTCAAATGTCTTAAAATGCATCCGATCTGTTCCCTTATAGTACAAGCCCTTTAGGCTCAGATAAATGTTTAAGAGAAAATTATATTTTATACAAATCTTTGGTTTTCTATTTGTAAAATCCTTTTTAAACAAAAAAAACCATTTATTTTAAAACATCAAAATTTTGCATCTCTGGGCATACTCCAACTCTATTACTGTAAGAGGATACTCTAACCCTATCTTTCGCTAAAAAACTTGACTTTTTTCTTTGGATTTATTCAAGATTTCTAGTTATTTCCTTAAATTATAAAAAAATTTTATCTTTAGGGATAATCCAACCCTATTACTCCAAGAGGATACTTTAACCCTGTTTTTCATTAAAAAACTCAAATTTTCTCTTTATTCCAAATTATTTTCATAATCTTTAGGGATACTCCAACCCTCATCTTTACGAAAAATATTCCAACCTTGCTTTTACCTCAAAAAATCCAAAAATTTTCTCGCTTTTGGATGCCTTAGATTGTTTTGATTAAAATATTTTTTGTCCCTCAAATTACCATTGAATCCAAACCTGTCTCTAAATTATCACCTCAGTTATTCTTCAATAATCAAAGACAATTATAAGATACATTCTGATCGTCTCTCTTTCTTATGCTTTTTTTTTTGTTCGCGATTGTTTTTTATGATATTATTGTATTTTTTGTTGTTTCATTAACATATTTCATTTTTGTGGTGACTATCTTACATTCATATTTAAAATTTGTTTTCCAATAAAATTTATAAGGCAACATTCTGTGTTGATATCTCTCCAGTGCCTAACACAGAATATTCAAATTTTTAAAATCCAATTCAGACTTCATAAAAATTCCCTATGTTTTTCACACCTTTGGGTGCATAAGTGATCTATTCTCTTTTAAAACCTAGATTTACATTTTCCACCAAAACTTCATGCATAGAAAGGGAATTGTTTCTAAATAATGGTAAAATAGAATTGATCAAGTTAAGATTGAAGTGAAACATAGTTAGTAGATACTGATTTTGAGCATCATGAAGGTGTTAATCTTTCCTCATGTGTAACCAACTTTTGAACCCAACTAACGAATCTCTAGACTTTATAGACCTTGAGATCAATGTTTCAAGTTTCATAACTTAGAATATTGTTTTTAATAAGCATCTGATCATGCCTAGCCTAAAATGATTGGTGGCGACTCTAAGTTTTTAGCTACTTTTTGGATGCCATCTGAGACTAGTTGGATGAGTGATTCACCTGACGATATTTCTCCCCTTCGTATTACTATGCCTAATTTGAATCTTAATAATGGGATAACTTAAAGGCTCGACCAATACCACTGTTATACATTTTAGGTCACGCACGCGAAGTCCTTCGGATCATTCAAAGTTTTAACAGTGGGCATGAGGTGACATTATAGCTAGCCTAAATACGTTTTAAATTTTAGCAATCATTTTGTTGGAACCTAATCATCACCCTCTTAAGCATCATTAATACGTGATCGTGGTTAAAGATATTCTTGTTTTCATGCTTTTGGCACTCTGCCTATGCTTGTACTTTTTCAAAAGGCTTGAGAACAAAAATAAACTATTCCAACATGACAGACATCCCTTGTTGAACACTAAACTTTTGCCCCATGATAATGATTATAATGAAATGATGCATACAACAATCAAACGAGTAAAAAAAATGAAGATAAACAAGAATAAAAGAATTGAAGCAGAGATAAATTGCAAAAATTACCTCAATAATAGGGATTACGATGCCTAAGGGCAAACAAGACAATTGCAATCATTAAGAGAAGCAAAGCATAACAAACAGCATAACGACATGTCTATGTTAAAAATTATTCTTACCAAGGTGATATGGTACCTCATAGGGACAAAACTAACTGGCTAGGTAGTGATATTCATTCATCACTATTTACAGTGGCATGCATTAAGTCATCATTTGGACAATATAATGGCTTATTAGGTTGATACGACTCTTTTTAGGCTGATATTGGATATTGTAGTTGACAACTTTCACTTTTCATCACCTACATATTGACGACATTGAGCCATATAATGGTATGCCCTAATAAAGAAATGAAATGGGAGATGTCTCTTAAGGCTTAAAACAACAAGCATAGGTGACAATATTCATTCATCATTGCCTACATAACTATGGTACATAAGAGTAAAGGTAAGAAGTGTTTCCTTGTGTGTTTTTATTCTCCAAGTTATTCTAGGAGCATTTTAGTATGGTTTTGACATGGTTAGGCATATAGGGCTTACTAGATGGGGTTTACATTGACATCTAGATTAGTATCTGAATCACTTCTCCATCCAGTAAGGATAGCTGAGGCACCTTAATCCTAAGCCCATCGTAAGCTTCGCAAAATGAGTTTGATCTGGTGGATATATTTTATAATGCAAATGTGAAGGGTTACCCATGAAAGACATAGGTAATTTATACCTAGAAGTTCTTGCTATGCCTATTCAAAAGGTACTCACGAAGGTGAATGACTCACTTGCTCCTAATAATTACAAGGGTTACCCATATAATGGCATGCCCAGCTGAAGAAATAAGATATAAGATGTCTCTTAAGGCTTAAAATAATGACCATAGGTAACAATATTCATTCATTATCGACTGCGTAAGTATGGCACATAGGAGTAAAGGTAAGAATGTTTCCCTGAGTGTGTTTATTCTCTAGGTTAATCTAGCAACATTTCAATATGGTTTTGACATGGTTAGGCATACAGGGCTCACTATATGGGGTTTACATTGACATCTAGATCAATATTCAAATTGTTTCTCCATCCAATAAGGGTAATTGAGGCACCCTGATCCTAAGCCCATCACAAGCTTCGCAAAACAAGTGTGATTCGATGGATGTATTTCATGATGCAAATGTGAAGGGTTACTCATGAAAGACATAGGTAATTTACACCCTGAAAGTTTTTGCTATGCCTATCCGGAGGGTACTCATGAAGGTGAATGACTTACTTCCTTTTAATAATTGTACTTTAATCTCACTATAGAGTTTGGTGAGAATCTGATGCAAATGAATATGCACGGTGTGTGTCAGGGAAATAACCAAACCTTTTGTTTACCCTTTGTTACTATACTTATCAAACCAAAACTTATTCAGGAACAAGACAGTCCTTGATGAACAACACAAAAATCATGGAAAGTAAAACATTAGTAAACAAAAACGAAAGAGGATTATAACTAAATAAGATCAAAATTTGAGGGGATAGCGACATAAGTAAAACACAACTAGTTATAGGCCAAACTCTTTAAGTTATCCTCAATGGAGTCCTAAAACTATCACAATGTACCCTTACCTTGTACAACCTTACCTAATCGCTTGGATGATGACATGTTAGGAACTGCCTTTAGGTTATCCCTTGATTGAGATTTGTGTTAGGCATGATAAGATGATGGTCAAGGGAAAAACTATTGGACAAATTGCTTGCCTAACTGTTTAGGATGTCCACCATGAAGTGGCAAATGACTTGAAGTTGCCACCGATCATTTTAGGCGAGGAACGATAGGATGACTATTGAAAATGAAATTCTAAGTCATGAAACTCAAAACATTGATCTCAAGGACTACAAGGTCCAAAGATTAATTGTCTAGGTGTGTCGCAACGTACCCCAGGGTGGATCCTTGCAGATCTGAGAGTGCACATGACTTAAAATATTTTCCCGACTTGGAAGTGTCTTCTTGATGGAGACTATTCTTCGGTGTTGTGATGACAACGAGAAAGTACAGATTCTTGACTTATGACACAGTGAAGGGGACCATAAGATGAATCACTTATCTTATTGGTCTTGTATGACCATCACGAAATGGCCAACGCTTGGAGTCGCCATCGATCATTTTGGGCTAGGCATGATCGGATGCCTATTGAAACCT
>JAQSVH010121205.1:0-29817 GCA_029448705.1 Adansonia digitata | reverse complement strand
ATTATTATTATTTCAAGTAATGATAATTAGAATATGATAATAATATAATAAAGTAATAAGATAAATTAAAAAATATGGCAGCAATAATAGATAAAACCATATAAAAAATAAAAGAATCACATGTTAGACTAGCAACTGAACCTGCCCATGGGTCAGATAGCCTAGCCAACAAAATAGGCTCGGCACGATCAGACCCAGGTCTTAGATTTTAAGTTTCAAGCACGCTCGACCTGAAACGATATTTTTTTAAATAAAATAATATGTTTTATTTAAATTAAATTATAAAATATGTAACTACTAATATAAAGTAACTTTTTAATATTATGAACAATAATTTGTACTTAAATGGGTCGGTCAGGCTAAATTTGACCATAAGCTTAGAATTCAAAATTTTTTTAGGCCGCGGCTAGGCCTATAGAATAGAACTAAAATTTTTTCGGGCCAGACCAAACCAAATTCAAGCCTAGGCTTAAGATTTAAATTTACGTAAAAGTTATTACATTTAGCATAAAATAAAAAAATAATGTAAAACATACTCAAACCCAAACCCGAATAGGCCCCAAACCCGAATGGACCTGAACCCGAAATAATCTGAACACGAATAGTTCCGAACTCAAATCGTCCCGAACCTGAAGTGACCCGTCCCGAACCCGCTCAATTGTCACCTCTAATTATGAACCCATTAGCATTTGCTTGTTTTGTTTTCTATGAGACTTAAGGCCAATGCTTCCTAAGACTTCATGACTTTGTTTAATTTACTACCTCAATTCTAATAGGAATAAGACCCTAATGACATATCTTAGCTTGTTTCAACTTGTTAAGTTGGGCATCAGTTTAATGTTGTTTCAGGAAAATAATAAAATGAAATTACCTTACTATCCTCCAGAGGACATAATTGATATTTACTAGAATGGTTCCCTCACTTCGCTGGGAAAATTAAAAGTTTTTTCGATAATTTTAATTATATTAAATAATAATTATTAATTTAAATACTTTTAAAAAATGTTTAATGTATTAATGTATTAAAATAATTTTATTTTTAATATAAAATTAAATATTTCATGTTATATCTTTATCATAAATAGAAAATTATTATTAAATCATTTTTTAAACTTATAAAATAACTTTGTCTATTGAAAAATTCATAAAAATAAAATTTAAGTTGATATATATATATTTTTACTAATCATATTTCACTTTCTTCGATTGTAGGAGTTCAAATTGCCCAATTACTTTTGCTAGTGTTTCTTTTTTATTCTCAATTAATAAAAAATAATTCTAAAATATTTTTTCACATATTCTTTCTTTCTTTATAAATAATTATTTATTGTAATAACAGTAGAAAAAATATTTTTAATTTATTAGTTTATTTTGTACTTATTTCAAAATTTTTCTCCTCATTACACATTTTGCAAGAAAGTAACATATTATTTCTTATTAATAATTAATAATTATTAATGATAATGATAATAAATAATAAATAATTTTATTTATTAATTAATTTTGTAATTCTTCAAAAATTTTTGTTCACAATACTATCTGAATCTATTAAAAATAGAATTAGCTTAAATTCGAATTCTATAAATATCTGAATCTATTAAATCATTTTTAAAAAATAAAAATATAAAATTGGCAATAATTAAATATGAAAATATATATCTGATAGTGTAAGACATTCGAATCCGTTATCTATATAAATAAAGGAGATTTGGATATCTAGTAGGTCTGAATATCTGGCATCATCCGAATTAAAATTAAAGCAGATATAGATAATAAATATTTAAGTATTCATATCCAAATTCACTTTCGAATCTATTGTGAAAAGTAAATATAATATTCAAATATATAATATTTGAATATGCAAAAACAGATCGGATAATATTGATTATCAAGTGTTTTACTGTTCATTATCATATTTGTCCAAAATGTATCAAAATTTTTTATATCCTTATTAACAATTATTTATTATGATCACTTTAAATTATAAATACTTTAGTGTGAATAACCAATATTGTAATTTACTAATCAAATTGGAAAGAAAAAAAGACAGCTGGCGAAAGAAGAACCCCCTAGGGATTCTTTTAATATATAGGTATAGATTTTACCTGTAGTAATTTAGGAAGTGCAATAAAAGATATATAGATTCAAGGATAAAGTTTCTTTCCAAGGTTAAAGCGATTTGCAAAGGTCCAAATGGCTTAACAAACGATTTTGTTGGCACATACGGAGTTGTTTAGCTAATTGGATGATTCATGATTGTATAAATTTTGTCCTTGCTTTGCATGTTACAATTTCTTTAAAGAAAAAAAGAGAAGAGGGATGAGGAATCTAAAACAAAATGCTTGCCACATTTGGCTTACAGGATGTTAGTTCAATGGGAATCAGCAATGCAATCAGAACTACAAAACTTCCCCAGTCCACTACGGCTTGCTTCTGAAGACCCATCAACTCTCATCAACATCAATTTCGAAGAGGACGATCCTCACAAAGGCGCACCAGTGGTCTAGTGGTAGAATAGTACCCTGCCACGGTACAGACCCGGGTTCGATTCCCGGCTGGTGCAAATCCTTTTTTCCTTCCATATTACCCTGTGTTGGGCATTTTTGCTTCCGAAGGTGCCAAAGGCAATTGATTGAAAATTTGGGTAAGTGGTTCCTTCATGACTAAGGCCGGGCTGGCTTGCTAGCTCCAAAGCCCAAACCCCGCTTGCCTTATATATAAGGCTAATTATTATTCGCTATTCCTCTACAGGGACTTGCAGTTAGCACAAAAGGCAGGTTCCTAAATCCATAGTAGTAGAACTCTACGAGCAACATATGCACCCTTTCACCTTGGTGAATAATCTGATATGTTGTTAATTTCGGAATAATGCTTGGATCAATGATAATTGTAATATAATTAAACATGCAGAATTCTTTCTACTGAATCAAAGGCAGGCATTGCAACAAGTGAGGTTGCGACAGATTAGTAACTTCATAAGCCTACTTAAAAACCTCTGCAAAACACCAACTCCTTGTGGCATACCGGTAGGGAGGCTAACATTCATAAGAATGGATCGATCCATTGGATTTTTGCTGGCAAATTACTCGTTTATCATGTGATTATTTAAACAACTTTTGCACATACTCAACCTAGCTCGATTTCGGATAAGTTTTGGGTGCTTTTAGTGTAGTAGGACGTAACATCAGTTTGAAGCAATTATTTTTAAGAGATGGAACTTTATATAGGGTTCCAACAAAATCAAGTTCTAAATAATTACCAACAGATAAAAGTTTGAAAAATGAACATGAATCAGGGCATCTTTCGTCGAAGCTAATGATGATTTGAGTGAAAATTTGTTATGCTTTTTTTTTTTCAATTCAGATTTGATTATTATTTAGCGGATTTGATTAATTTCCCATGAAAATTACCGAGAGATATTTCCCTATATTTGACATCAAATCAGTTAGCAACTACATAAGCTTCAAGCGAAAAAGATAGAAGGCTTGATTTCGCTTGTAATGGCTAGGAAAAAAGATATCATTTATACTTCTGATGGAGTATACATGCCAAATGGTCTTCAAATGAGTGGGGACAGCAACAGAGCCGGACAAAGGCGGACATTGTTTTACTCATCTTTGCTTCACTTTTTATATAGATTTTGAAAACATTCATAAATATCAGTTACATCCATAATCGTTTCATGTATAGTGCTCTACTTTACTTTTTTTTTTAACTAATAATTTTAGTTGTAAAAAAAAATATTATAATTAATTCATAAATATAATTTTAATATATATATATAATTCTTTACTGTATATATTTATATTTTATATACTGTACATATATGTTCCCAAGTTTTCACCACATAAGTGCACGTATCGTAAACAAAAAATATAGTAATGAAGTAGATATCATTCCCACGAAGAATTATATTAAAATTCACTAAGTACTAAAATTAAGATAATTTAATCTTATCTAGACAATCAATTAAAATATTGTAAAACAAAATTTAAATAAAACTAAGATTAACTAGATTAACAAAGCAAACTAAATAAGTTTACTTAATCTATAATAAAAGCCTATGATTATAATTTTCCTTAACATTTTAATTGAACCCGTTTTACCTTCTTAACTTGACCAATGATAATGAGTTGTTAATCTAGAGTTCTAATTTATTTTCGAGTATCTTCCAATAGTCTTATAAAAATATCTCTTTTTCCTAACTTATTATATTCCTATGCAAATTAAATTAAATGAACTCATTAAGCTTAAACTCTAATTTGGTTACATATGAAATACTTATATATTCCTATCTAATATGCGGATAATTCATCATAATAAATGAATATAAAATATATGTCATTCAATCTAAGTCTAAGTATAAAATTCGCTTTTCCAAGCTCATTAAGGTTACCAGATTCTTCTAATTGGTGGCCAATAAACTAGAAGCATTAAGAACAAGATTAAACAAACGATTCAAATATCAAATTAAGAAAAGCGAGTAAAATAATTTAAACTATATGTTGAGTTCCATTATAACTTTAGAAAAATAAATTTAATTCATATCAAATATAAAATATAAAACCAAGGAGTTCACTATCATAAACATCACAATAAAGATAAAAAGATTAAGAGGAAAAAAAAACTAAGAGTTGTCGAGTCTTGGTCTTCAACTTCTTCAATCCTTCTCTAATTGCAAAATCTTGATGACTTCTCTCCTTTTCAGAGAACTAAAGAAAAATAAAACTATAAAGTAATTGGGATATATCTAAGTCTAATATTAAAAGTCCTATATATAGGCAAAACCTGACAGTGGAAAGACTTCATCTACAAGTAGCTTGAACATGTATTTTTAGAAACTGCCAAATTTAATCCTTTACTTGATTGAGTCTACTTTACTTCTTTAAGTTTTACACTTTTGGAAGCTTCTTCAGGTTTCAACCTATAAAAATATGAAAAATATTTAACTAAGAATTTAAAATATAAAGAAAGCAAATAATACTAAATTAAAAACTACTAAAATTAAATAAAAATCTCTAAGACTTAACTAATTTAATGCATATAATAAGACTAAATAACTTTATTTTATAGAGTTATCATGTCCATAAACTTAAGATTTTGCTAGTGCTCAAACAAAACAGAGCAAAACAAAACAAAATAAAAAGATGAAATCTAACAAATGAAATGAAATAAAATGAAACACACATTAAGAGGAATGTACTCAAATCATGTTTACCTTAATTTTTGTCAAAAGTCATCTCAATATCTCAACTCAAGGCAGATACAAACATAGTTCAAATTCATGCTTCGAATTGATTTTCGATGTGTGGATATATGATCTCTTCACATATCATTGCATGCAATCTAAATAAATTTATGCCAATGCAAATTATGAATTACTACTAGATTTTCATATGTTTGCTTTTCATCTCTCTCTCCACTAATGTAAACTAACACCTCATCAAAGGTCTTATAGGACTTTGTTAAGCTTGTAATGTAAGGCTAGGGTAAAGGTAAGATAAAGGATATATCTCGGCTTAATTCACCCACAAACACTTTTCATTGTTTGTAATCTTTTGTCAAACAATTCATAATACTTTTAAAGCACATACGCTTTTTTCATGATATATTCTTTTTTCATACCATTTTATTCATTTACACAACTTTGTGTGTTTTTTCTTTTTTTTCTTTTTTTTTTTTCATTTTTTCTTTCATGCTTCACTAATAAAACACAATTCAAACACGGCTCATAATATTTTCTGAAATAGTTTCATGAATATGCCTACGCAGTGAAGGTTATCATGGTTTTTCTTATTTGGTTAGATTAAATTAATGTGGCAATCAAAAGAAAAGGATATATATAAATTAAGCTCAAAAGGGGTAAACTAAGGATATAAATATAAGTAGGTAGGATTAAAAAAACTTAAACAATCCAAAAATTGCCTAAATTATCTCCTCAACTCAGTGTTATCTAGGATTTTTGCCTTAAGAGAAAATCTAGCAAATTCTAAGCTTTTAGATATAATTACAATTTATATCAACATAAAATAGTCTTCAAATAAGTGATATAACAGATCAAGTGCTCAAAATTTTCAAAAATCACATCCTAAAATTGAGAAAAAAAATCTACTAACAAGTCAAATCATGCTTATATTTTCCTAAAATTCAAGATAAATTAATAACTAAGTTATCATCATTGGATAAGGATCTCACCATTATAAGCGCAAATATCTCAATTTAGACAACCTAAACACTTACAATTAATTGACTTAAAAAAATGCAAAAACAAATATATGTATAAATAAATATGCAAAAAACAAACTAACCTAAACTAATTCAATACTAGTTAAATAATAACCTCACCCCAAACTTAAAACAAACATTGTCTTTAATGTTTAGAAATAAAAAGAGAAAGAATAAAAAACTCCTCTTTTAGATGAAAGATTATCGGGAGAAGCTCTAATTACCTTCTTCGACCTCATGTTATTTGCTAAAATTGTGGGAGCCTATAAATGAAAATAAATTAAAAAAAACTTATACTTAAAATATAAAAATAATATATATTTACTTTTATTTATTTTTTAAAAATTAAAATAAAATTTGAGGTATGAAAAACAAAAAAATTTAAAAGATGAAAAAGGGGGTCGGCACTACAACATCGAGATACCACGCTTTTTTTAATTACCAAGCCATTATGGCACCCTTGATAGGCATCATAGTGCCTTATGTAAAAAACATTTTTTAAGCTTCAGCACCACAGTACCGAAGCTCAAACTCTGAATCCTTTTTTTTAAGACCTACAAAAGAAAGAAAAAAATAATTAGTAATGAAAATTAAAAATAATTTTTGTCAAATTCAAAATAGAAAAAATTAAGAACACAAAAACTTGGGTTGCCTCCCAAGAAGCGCTTAATTTATAGTCTTCAGCTTGACTATCTCCATTGTTATTTTGGGTTCACTGAACTGATTAATGACCATTTATTATTAAATTCGCCTCCTCAACATTGCATGATTTGCTATCTCTTTTTTCTTTGCGCTTTCATTTGCCATCTTAATTGGCTCGAAATTGTCCTTTATGCTATCTTTTCTGGATCTTTCCTTGAAAACTTTAAGACATTCTTTGAACTTTTAGACAAATCATTCACTATCTTAGTTAGTTTAAAGTTGTATTTTATGCTTTTCTTATTCGAACATCTCCTCGAAAACTCCAAGATTAATTAATTTTTTTAGGTGAATCATTCACCAAATTAACTACCAAACATTCTTTAGAGTCATTAGGATGATCAATAGCTTTAAAAACTTTAAAGGTTGCCTCTTGGTCTTGAATTCTCATGATAAGTTCTCCTTTTTGTACATCAATGATAGTTTTATCGGTAGCTAAGAATGGTCTCCTAAGAATGATTGGGATTTTTCCATCTTCCACCATGTCAAGTACGATGAAGTCAGCAGGAAAAATGAATTTGTCAACCTTCATAAGTACATCTTCCACACTAGTACATGATCTATCGACTAATTGTAACATAACTATAGTGAGTTTTACCTCCTCCAAACTAAATTTTCGATGGTAGAAAGAGGCATTAAATTTATTTCAGCTCTTAAATTAGATAAAGCTCTACCAAATAATTTGTTACCTATAGTTCATGGAATGGTGAAGCTTCTCAGATCCTTGAGCTTTGGTGGCAATTTCTTTTAAACGATGGCATTGCACTTTTCAGTAAATGCAATAGTCTCGAACTTACCCAATTTCATCTTCTTTGACAAGATTTCTTTCATAAACTTGATATATTTTTGCATTTGTTCTAAAGATTTAGCAAAAGGTATATTGATTTAGAGCTTTTTAAATACCTCAAGAGACTTACATAATTAATTTTCAAGCATTTTCTTTTAAAGATGCTAAGGTTGCTCTATCTCTTTTCGCTTCTTACTTGCATCTTCTTCATCAATTGGTTTGGTTGATTCATATTGCTTTTTGCTACAACCTTCAACCTCTTTTCCTTTTTCAAGTGTGATGGCATTACATTGCTCTTTCCCATCCCTTCTCGGGTTAGGCTTGGTATCACTTGGGAGAGTACCTAAAGGTTATCTATTGATGGCATTCACAAGTTGTCCTAATTATGTCTCAATATTCTTCATAAATGCCATTTGAACTTGCATAGCATGAACATATCATCTAGCGATGACTTCTTTTTTTGTGCTAGAACTTGGGGTTGGTTAGGAACCCTAGATTGTTATGGAAACCCAAGACAGAATGCTTGCTTACTTGTAAAAGAAGGCCCTTGATTGTTATTTCATAAAAGGTTTGGATAATTGTGCCAACCTGGATTATAGCTATTGGAATAAGGGTTATCTTGTTGTTTGCTATAATTCTCAATATAAACTGATTCAGCAGAGGTTGGGTAATGATCTCTAGAATATCTATCACCACATACTTCACAAACCATAAAGGATCTCTGAATTGAATTTATATTTATAGAATCCAATTTTCTTGTAATTGCCATAAGTTGTGCATGAAGTGAAGTAAAGGCATCGGTTTCATAGATACTTACAACTTTTCTTGGCAAGTTTCTTTCAGTGGACCATTGATCACTATTAGAAGCCATCTCTTCAAATAACTCATAAGCTTCATTAGGTGATTTCCCTAAAAATGCTCTGCTGGTTACAGCATCAATAACGGTTCTTATCTGACCTATCATTCCATTGTAAAAGGTTTAAACCTGAAGCTATTTGGCAAGACCATGATGAGGACATTTCATAAGCAATTCCTTGAATCTTTCTTAAGCTTTGTTAAGTGATTCTGAATCATATTAAGTAAAAAAAGTGATGTCATTCCTCAACTTCGTTGTCTTAGTCGAAAAAAATATTTGTCAAGAAACTTTTCTGCCAAGTTATCCCAAGTAGTGATAGAACTAGCTAAAAGTGAATTTTACCAACTCTTTGCCTTATCTCAGAATGAGAAAAGAAAGAGTCTGAATCTGATGTCATCTGAACCCCATTGTATTTAAAAGTATCGCATATCTTTAGAAGTTCACAATATGAGTGTTAGGATCTTCATTGGGTAGACCACCAAATTGAACTGATGTCTGGATCATCTATATGATAGTTGGCTTTATCTCAAAGTTGTTGTTTTGAATGGCCAGCCTTTATATACTTGAATGAATGCTACATCCGAGAGCGACAGTAAATTCTTGCAGGCACTTTTGTATCTTTTTCTACAACCATTATATTATCACAATGAACAAAGGTACATAAAAAAATAAAAAGAAAGTCTGAATAAAGATTAAAATTGCTTGATATTAATATTAGCAAAAATTAGTAAAACAACTCCAGAAAAACTGCTTGTTGGATTTTCACCATACAAGTGCACATATTATACACAAGCAATATAATTTTGAAGTAGAGTATCACTGCCATTAAGAATTATACTAAAATTCGCTAAGTACTAAAATTAAAACCATCTGATCTTATCCAAATAATTAATTAAAAGATTGTAAAACAAAATTTCAATAAAACTAAAATTAGCTAGTTTAACAAAGCAAATTAAATCGATTTACTTGATCAATAATAATAGCATAGGATTACAATTTCCCTCAACACTTCAATTAAGCCTGTTTTACCCTCTTAACTTAACTAATGATAATGAGTTGTTAACCTAGAGTTCTAATTTATTTATAAGCATCTTCCGATGGTCTTGTAAAAATATCTTTTTTAACCAACTTACTATATTCCCATACAAATTAAATTAAAAGAAATTCATTAAGCTTATGCTCTAATTTGGTTACTTATGGTATGCTCATATATTCCTATCTGACATGCAAATAATTCATCATAATAAATGAATATGAAACGTATATCATTCAATCCAGGTCTAAACACAAATTGCCTTTTCTAAGTTCATTAAGGTTACCTCATCATTCTAATTCGTGTTACAACCAAAAGTATTAAAAACAAGATTAAACAAACAACTCAAATATCATTAAATTAAGAAAAGTGAGTAATATAATCTAAACTACATGTTGAGTTCTATTGTAAATTTAGTTCATATTAAATATAAAATAAAAAAACCATGCAGTTCACCAACATAAATATCACAATAAAGATAACAAGATTAAGGGAAAGAGAAAACTAAGATCTGTCAAATCTTAATCTTCAACTTTTTCAATTCTTCTCCAATTATAAAATCTTGATAGCTTTTTCCCTCTTCAAAAAATTACAAAAAAAATAAAACTATAGAGTATCTGTGATATGTCTAAGTCTAATCCTAAGAGTCCTATATAAAGGTAAAACCTTAGAGTGAAAAGACTTGGTTTGCAAGCAGCTTGGCCATGTACTTTTGGAAACTACAAATTTAACCCTTTGCTTAACTAAGTCAACTTTATTTTTTCATTAAGTTATTATATTTTTGGAAACTTTTTCAGGTTTTGACTAACAAAATAAGAAAAGAATTTAACTAAAGAATTAAAATATAAGAAAAGTAAATAATGCTAAATTAAAAACTATTAAAATAAATAAAATCCAAATAAAAATGTTTTAGACTTTATTAATTTAATGCATATAATGAGACTAAATAACTCAATTTTATATAGTTATCAATGTATAAAGTATTTATATTATTAATATATATATATGATTTTAGTATATATCAAATCGTCTCACTCCAGTCCATAACTACCTTTCAAAAACAAATCTCTGTTGCCGCGAATCGGTATGAAATCTACAAATCGAATTGGGGTTTGCCATCTTTATGCATGAGGCATTTGTTGCACGATATTTTCTGCAAAGACAAGCCTTAGGTTGCTAAGATAGACTTGAGCATAAGCCTGTTGTTATGGTTACAGCTGAAGATTTAAATAACAGCTACAATGTGACGTTATGATATTATTTAGAGATTTCAAATTTTTTATTGTCAATATTTATAATTATTGTAATTAATCGCGATTATATTTACTATGTTCATAATTACAATAAACATTACGTGATTAAAAACGCATCCACGTGCTGTCATAATTTAATTTCGTGGTTGGAACACCATGGATATAGAAAGTTGTTTCTTTTTTCTTCTTTCTTTTTCATTGGCCAAACGTTACATTGGATGTTTTGTCACCAAATTGTCACCATATTATAAGATTATAGATAGTTAAATGTTTCTCTCCTCCAAATTTCTTCGGCTGTTAACTTAAACCTCTTACTGCAATATTTTAGTTCAAGCTACATCAGCTTTTATGTTCAAAGTTGTTTTCCACTGTCATAAACTAATATATCTAAATACATCATCATGACCCTTTTTCCATTGAACTTTGGGTTATGTTATTCACTAACAGCCATATACATATATATATATATATGCTATGTTTTGGATTCATGTACTTTGGTTTACCCTATCCATCACCTTCAAAAAAGAAAAAGAATTATTAAAGAAAGCAAAAAAGTGAAGAAAAGAAAGTATGTAAATAATTTTTCATACAGTAGGTGCTGAAAATTCCTCATTTAAGGCCCCACCCACTGATAAAGTTGTAGATGGATTGTGAATCAAAAGAGTAAACAAGTGATTAACCTCTTCTTGGCGGATTACTATAATTTACTGATAATCACCCACATCTGTCATTATGTACAAATGCATTAATTTCCTGAAATGATGATATTTCCGGGCAATTTGATATTGAAAGCAATCCAGAAATTAATGAAATTGCTGATGCTCATGTCACTTTCATGAGGAACTAGTTTTGTTTTTTTTTCCCTGCTTATTCATATTTGTCGATGAAAAACTACATTTTTTTTGTTACTTTCAGATGTTTACATATCGTTTCTATCTCAAAGCTAAATGATGTACACAACAAGCATTTTTTTTCTTGTTCTTCGACCTAAAATGAGCATTTATATTGGTTCCTTCCAAAGTAAAAGTATGAATAACAGATAGCCTCTTTGATGTTTAATAAAAAGTATAGATTTCAAACTAACATCAAAGATGACAAGGTGAAGGTTTTTTTTTTTTTTCCGTAGTACTAAAAAGATTTTAGGTTGAGATAATCGGAAGTTTTTCGTATATTAAAATTTAAATTTTAAACCTATTGAATGTCACCTGTTAAATATTTACCTATTGAATGTCACCTGTTAAATATTATTGCATAAATCACAACGTGAAGATCTTTATTGGTATTTAAGACTAAAACCAGGAGTTCAATATTCTACTAATAAACTATATCACTGGTCGCGATGAGTAAATTAAGTTATATATACTTGTGCCATGAGAGAAGGTGAAGATCGCCAATGTTGTTTGCACTATCTTTGTTATCATGGTTCTGGTTAGCATGCAAAAAGATGTATAATAATAGCTTGTTGGCATGACTTAGAGTTAAAAAAATAAGAAAAAAAGAGCGCTCATTTTACTTCTGTTCGTATCTTTATCTCATGAATTATGACAGTGAACAATGCTTTTGGCTCTGGTTTGGTTTTCCCTCAATTTTCTTAAAATCACAAACAAAATGTTTGTTTTCTCAGTTTGAATAAAGTTATTGTCACATGAGTTCGCATCTTATCCGAATTTGTCTCATTGAGCTATTCTCATTTGTTGATTAGCACTTTACATTAATCAACTATCATCATATGCCACTTGCAATTCTTCGTAGGACTTCATTTTTAACATATTAAAAATCCTTTTTACAATTGACAATTACTTACCAAATTAATAAGATAGCTCTTCACCCATGGGTTTTTTTTTTTTTTTTCTAATACAAATTAGAAAACCACCATATAGGAATACGAAAAAGGATTACAAATATTAAGATTTGAAAACTTTTTAAAAATAGTTGCTTGAACTAATTAGGCTAAATTCTATATTCACCCTAGGCTTATTAATTGCTAAAGAATAATTCAAATTAAAAAGAATTGGTTTAAATATCATTTATATAAGTTTTTTTATTAAACGAGGACAGCTTAATTAATAGCTAAAGGTAGCCTTCGCTCATTTTGTTAAGAGCATAAACAACTCTTACTATTTAATAATGCAGAATAAGTCTTGGTTATCAACTTCTTGCATTATGAATAGAATAAGCCATGCCAGGCAAGCAGAAATAATTTGGGCCATAAATCAATCTTTATATTTTTATGACGAATTTTCTAATGAGTATTTCAAGAACACTTTTTATAATTATTATATATAGTAATATTTTTATCTAATATATTAAAAAGAATGAATAAAATTATCAGTTATTACATTATTACAACAATTAGTATATAAACTAATCTTAAGAATAAATAAGGTACTCGTTAGTAAAACCATTTTATGATAACAAAAACAACAGTCACTGACAATAAGAAATTCCGACTCGGCTTTTTCTAACTAAAGATTGAGGCTCAAGTTCGAACCCTTTTTTTTTAAATCAAATTGTCATAACATATTTTGAGTGATTGAAATAAGAGTTTGCTATCTTAAAGAGATTGTAGTATAGTCAAATATAATGGTAACTGTAGTTGCAACATCTTAGAAAGGAAGATACTGCTTAAGCAATCGTTGAAAGAGTTGTTAGTAAGCATAAAACTAGGTGGCAAGGTCATAATAAAGTTTTATTGTATACTACCTGCAAGAAGTTTTTAGAGTTTTTAGAAATATTCTTTTAATTTTCTATTTTTTAAGAATTTAACAAGATTTGAATACTTAAGTTATAAAAATAGAGATCCATGAACCGAAAAATAAAAAAATTATTTATCCAACCTGACTCAATCCGATTCAGTTTAATTTATCGATCTAGTAATATTACAAGATTACTAACTTGGCATCTTCGTATTTCAGCTAGCTAAGAAGGGATTAATGTTTATTTCTTTAGTGAAACCATGCAGAGCTGCTAACGTTTATCCTATAATTGATTGTGGTTTTATTAATGATGAAAACAAAGAAAAGTGAACGTAAAAGCAAAAGCAAAAGCAGATAAACATGGGTTACTTATGTGTACCATTATCCGGAAGTATATAATTAATAATTTCTTGCTAAAGTTGACAAATGGCATTTGTTTACTAGAACATTTTTTTATGCTAAGTTTTATCCTTTTGTCTCGGATCTTACCAGCAAGATTCTCTTGTAATTTTTGTTAATATTTTTATTTTTATTTGGTGAAGTCATGCAATAGCTTTTTTAATATAATAAGTTAATGCCCTTCAATGTCATCCAGAGAGTATTATTGAGTTTTAACTAATTTAATTTACATATCACAACCTTCCACCTAGAATTAATAACAATGACGCTTTTTTTCATTTTTTAATTTTCACTTTGCTTGGATTGGCATCACTTTCCTCATTCAAGTTGGCATAAAGTGCCAAACAATACTTATTCAATTAAAGGAAAATCTTGAATAATTCTTCCTGAATTAAACATTGGGTTTTTGCTGAGGAACACGGCATTTAAAAATATAATTAATATATTATTTATAATAATATTATTGTATCAAACATAATAATTTATATTTCTTTTTTAATCTATTTTAATATATTGGATGAAAATATTATTATATATAATAACCTTAAAAAGAGACTTTAAAATCTTGGTTTGCAAAATTCTGAAGCATTAATTTGAGAGCAAGAACTTGGAGGGTTCATGTAACCTAGTATCAGGTAATGAGATGCAAAGTACTTATCTTGATAAGATTCTTAAACCATCTTTATAGATTTGTAATAATATTATGCAGTTTATTTGCCATGGAGCAAGTTCAATGACGAGAAAAAAAAATGTGAACAGGTAATTATTAACCAATTGAAATTAGTGCCACTAATTTAAAACAAAAAAAGAAATTAAGCTGATGTGGTGAGAGCTAATGAAGCACTCACCTCTATTTTTCTACAACTTGTTCGTTGTCTATTTGTGTACAACTTCATCAACTTGTATGTATATAATGAATTGGATCACTAAGGATAAAAACTAAAAACAATTTAATTTGCCCTGACAGAAACTAGAGAGTTAATTAAATTAAGAGAAAAGTTAAAAAGAAATTTATATTGAAAAATCAAAATATAAATTTTAGGAAAACAAAAATAAAATTTTAACTTAAAAATTATTTAAAAGGTAAAAGGAGGGAAGGGGCCGAAACTCCTACGTCCTCCTTTGGATCCATCTCTGAATTAAATCTCGTTGAGAAATAACTGCAAGTTAAAAGATGTGCTTCACTCTTATTTTAAATACATGCCTCAAACAAATTAATAACACTATTTGTATTTTTAGTATTATTATTATTATTAAAGTGAAGTTATCAACCCATCTCCATTACGATTCTTGGCCGCCATTTCTTTTCAATTGTACTTGTACAATCGAAAAAGCAAATAATTAATAATAAAAGTAGCTATGGTAAGTTTTTATATAACAGACACTTTGGTCATATAATTTACAGGCTTAGGAAAGCAATATATATATATATATTAAAAATATGAGCAGTCTTTGTCTTTTCATGTGTAGGTAATTGTCATTCCAATTCAGCATTACACCCACTCTTATCCGCCCACAATGACAACACCCTTCCCTTCTACTTAATTTGATTTGCCCCTTCTGTTTCCCAATATTCCAGTTAGTACACCATGTCTCAATGATTTATTTAAAAAAAAATGAAATTATTAAAAATTGAATTCGGATCGCTTGAAGTTTCAATACTTCATGAATAGATCACGCAGTTACTTAATGTGAATAGCTCAAAAGAAGAAAAAACTTGATTTAATTGTTTTCATAATAGTAATTAAAGAAACAAAGACTGCAAAAGGGTGGAAATAGAACGAAAAAGGGGAAGGAAAAGTGAAAAGAATTGAAGGTTTTTAATCTCTTAGTATGAGTTATTTGTCAAAACAAATATAATTTGTAAATTGAGTATACACCGACAGCATTAAATCTATGGGGTGAAGTCGAATACAGGACACTGAGATATTTAAATAAGAATTGTTATAAAACAGACTTCTTCATAAGTCGAGTTATCCGTTTAATTCAATAGCTTCAATCCAAATAGGTTTTTAAAATTCAATCCCGACGTGAGTTTATTTTTTAATTTAAAAATATTTTTATTTAATTTTAATAATAAAAATATATTTAATAATAAAATATAAAAATCAAAATTTTTTTAATATTTAACAAGAGCATTACAGGCTAGATTAGGCCTTGGACAAGCAAAATTTTTTACTATTTGAGCTTGGCTTTATTTGATCCATAAATAACTTTAATACGAAAATATTAAATTTAAATATAATTATAGAAGAAAAAAATTTTAACTATTCACGAATTGCCATATAGTCTTTAGGACCCTTGAAATAAATCTAAGACAAGACTAAGTCATCTAAAGACCCTCGGAGGAGATTTCATAAATTTAAGATCGAGTCACTAAATAACCCTTGAATTGAATTTCCTTGATGAAGAAAAGAATCAAATTTGTTTTTTATTTTAAGAACATTGAAAGATTGAAATTTTCAAGTTTGATAAATAAAATTATATATTTGTCTCCAAATTTTCTTTGTCTTTTTTGCGATATTAAATTTGTATGTGCAATAATATTAAGATTAGAAACAATATATAAATTCCTTATAAAATGTAAAATTTTTCAATTTTTGAATATTATAATTCATGTTGCATATGTAAAAACAATTAACAACAATTAAAGTCTTAATGTCAAAAAATTTTCACTCTAATGAAAATAATTAAAATATGCATAAAATTATTTAATTTTACAGAGAAAAAAGATTACATATAAATTTAGAAAAGTAAAAGAAGTTAACTGCATAACTTGTATTAAATATCGTATTGGTTTAAATTTTTTTTTTATAATAATTAACGTAACTTTATCTATTTGAATGATTGAAAAGGTAAAATGAAAAGAATTATTTTAATTCAAAAATTAAACCAAATTTCTTATATCAAAGTACAAGTTTTTACAAATTTTATAAGGCATCAAAATAAAAACTTTTTGAGGGACCAAACATAGGTATACCTTATTTTCAAATTAGCAATTTTTCTTTGTTCTTCATGTTTTTGGTATTCTTTCACTTTTTTTCTTACCAATTTTATTTTCTTTTTTCTTAATTTAAACTGAATGTCAGACTTTGTCCTTGAGAGCTATTTTCAGATTGAACATTAGGAGTTTATTCTTCCAAACTGAAGTGAAAATAACCATGTAAAATAATGAAACTACCTTAAGCATTTACTGTCTTCTACTTTGGATATCCTATTTCAAAATGGCTTATATCACTTATAATTAATCAATTACAATGTAAGGGTCATAAGAATACTATGCGAAGACTAAGTTTTTGAGCAATGAATCCATAAATAATTTGCGTTTAATTGAATAATTCTACAAAGATAGTAAAACAGATTGCCAGTAAATGCTTATTACTCCAGCACAATGAGCATGAATTTAGATTTACCCATAGCCCGGGCAAGCTTAGTCAGCGTCGGGCATGAGTTTTCATTTTCTTGTTTTAGGTTAGGCGTAAAATAATATTTTATTATTAAAATAATATATATATTTTATAAATTTAATTATAAAATATATAAATTTTTTAATATAAAAATAATTTTTAATAAAATAAATAATAATTCGAACTTAAATGCACAGACATAACTAAATCAGATTTGAGCATGACTTAAAATTTAAATTTTTTTTAAATCAAACTCAATCAAATCTATAAATATCTCTAAATATGATTAAAGCTTACAAAATATCGACAATGAAATATCAACATAAGGATTGCTTTTAGTACAATAATTAATTAATTAATATCTGATGGCAGTCCAGATATTTTGTTTGCAGTGACTTTTAATATGAAATAAATCCAGTACAAATGTGGGTGTGAAATATAGTCATAGTTTCTTATCTTTATAATGATGTTTTTCAAGACATCCTTATTGTATCCTGGAAGTTGAGAACGAATAAAGTCACCGAAGAAAAAGTGGCTACTCGTACGAGGACGATGTTAATAGTAAATGTCTTGGTCAATTTGCAATCATTGTTTTTTCCCGAAGTCTGGATGGATGTATGTTCTTAGACTATTCATTTGGCTGCGTGAATTAGATTATACCAAATTGCAAGGATGCATAAGTCAGCACCAAATTTTATGATACATGTAAATAGAAATAAATTTTTTTCTTTAACTAAAAAAATAAAATCATACACAACAATATATAATGATTAGGTGGAAAGTTAAAAAAATTACATTTTTTATTATTAAATTTACATGATTACATAACATAAAAAATAGATATAAAGAACTTATTATGAACCTCTTTTAGATATGAATTCATCTGATTCAAAAGAGAAGAATTTGCATCAATATCTAAATTTCAATTCAAATATGGGTTTGATTCATACTCCATGTTTTGAAAATTATTTACCGTTCGAAAAGCAAAAAAAATAGAGTCTTTGTCTAAAAAAATATGTTGAGAAAGGGTGGATGTATAGAAAGATAGTGCTTTTTTAACTCTGTCAAAACAGAATCCACTCCAAACATATATGCCGTGCTTCCTTGCTTCAACAACTAAATTTAATATTTTTAGATATTTTTTCATACATATTGCCGATAGTAAGTAGCAGTCAAAAATTTGTATCCATTTTTCATGATAATATGCATGGGTCAGATATATCATGCCGTATTCTTCAGAAAAAATTATCTTTCACAATAGAATTTGATAATATTTATAATAAATTTATCTAAATTATTTTTTAATAAATTTATCAAGTGAATATCACTTGACTCATGATATTAAATCGAATCATTTCTTTTATTATGGTATTTATATAAATATAAATTTATTTGCAAGTATTATGTTGTCCAACTTAATTAGAAGATGAAGATAAGCAAGCATATGAAATGGAAATGGTGAAACTCCTATATTTCATTCAAACTAGCAAAAGGGCCCTTGCCACGTTACGGGTGTCAACAAAAATTTCTAAAAAAGCTTGTCAAAAGTAAAAGTAATAAGATGCTTTATGATATTACCTTGTACAGTAGGGATTGATGTAACGATGTTGCTGATCCTTTTCTTCATTCTTTTTAATTTAGGGGATGATTAATGCTTAATTTACACTTTGATCAATGCTATCTGGAGAAGTTGATGATTATGCATTATCCAAAAATAAATTTCCAGCTGCTTAATCTCAATATCTAATGAAAGCTATTAAAATCAACAAACATGAGATATGAGGCAAGGAATTTCAAAGAGAATAATTGCAACCCAGAAAATCCATTCAAATAAAAAGAGCATAGCTCCATTGAATGTTGCAAAGCAATGAAATTCTCAAATAAAAATATTAGGATAGTACCCACGCAACCAAAAAAAAAAAAAATCAAAGAACCAATAAAATCCCATCACTAGTTTTCAAAATTTGTACATAGGCAACACGGCTCTAACAAAAAACCAGGCCTTAACCTATATAGGGGAAAAAAGATAGAAAATACTTCATGAACAGTTCATCCGTGTAACTAGTGAAAAGGTTTGTACAATGTGTTTGACGAAGCTTTATATCTTGTAAGAATGTTTGATATTAATAAAAGAATTTTTGGTTTGCAAAAGCATTTTTGATTTTTTTTTATATATAACAAAATGAGCATCTATGTTTATTGCTTGTATTTTTTTACATTATATATGGATATGGCGGAGCTATGGCAAAGTGTTTTCCTTGAATTCGATGGTTTGTTTTTCCTTGGTAAATGCTAGGCATGGTGGAGTGTTATTTTGTCGTTCATTGAGGTTTTGTTTGTTTTTAACAAACATGGATATGGCGAAGCATTTTCTCCTATACGCATATATATTATATGGTACGAAAGAAAGAAAAGTATTTTAGAAGCTTGGGTTATGGAAAGTTTTACGTACGATGGTTGTTTTATTGGCTTTATATATAGCAAAATGAGCATTATATGTGGCTTCTCTTCCTTGCGTTATAGGTAAACATTGGTTATGGCAAAGTATTTTCCTTGAATTCGACTATTTTAGTCTTTTTTTAGCAAATGCTGGGTATGGCGAAGTGTTCTTCCTCTGTACATTGCTGTTTTGGTTTTGCCTAATTAATATGTACACGATAAAGCTGTTTCGCCTGTACACGTGTATTATGACGTACTTGTTTCAAAAGAAAAGAAAGAAAAGTGTTCAATAAGTTTTGAGTTATGGAAAGTTTTACCTATGTTGGTTGTTTATTGGGTTAGTTATTCTCTAAAGATTGAGGTGTAGGATAGAGACATGTCCCCCTTTTTTATAAGGATAGTGTTGACTGTATTGATTGTGACTTGATCTTTGGTTCTCAATTTTTGAAGAAGATTTGATAGGATTGGGATATAGTTATTGGGAAAATACGTGACGTTATGGTGGCATACTGATTAAATTTGGTGATTGTGATATAAAATCAATGCAACTAAAGCTGATTTGTTTTGGGGCTATAAATATGACATTTTGGTAAAGGTTGGTAACTATATGCTCTGAGTTGAATCATCTAAGGGTTAAGAGCCTTTTTGAGTAAAGGTGATTGCGTTAACTTTCAAAGGATGGTGGGAGTATGTAAGGTGGTATTTAAATGATGATTTTGTTACTTGTTATAAGTAGGTCCCCCGTTTTTGTTAGCCGTTGTAACTTGCTTTCCTGAAGAGATATGGGATATGGCACGGATGGTCGTATAAATAAGTAGATTTAAAAAATATTTTTTTACCCACTTTTACAATTCTGATAAATTCTGGACTATACTATCCTGTACAGAATTTGGTGTCACTAAATCAAGTGATATCACCTTAGTTAGGAAATAATAAGAAAAACCAAATTAAATTTATAAAATAAAAGACGTTTAAGTGTTTTAATTTTAGAAAAATAGTTACTAAAAAAACAATTTTTTAACTTATTTTTTTAAAATAATTTTATTTTTTTACTGACATGCGTGGGTATAACAAAATTTTAGTACTATTATAAACCTCTGATTGAATTTAATGTCACAAGTCAAATGATACAAACTCAATTAAAAAAATTATAAAATAACCCAAATAGATCTTTAAAATAATATAAATTAAAGCTATTGTATATTTTTAATTAAATAATAATTAACTATAAAAATTTTCGATTCCTAAAAAAAACCATTTTTAAATTTTTCAGTATAATTTTTTAAAAAAATTAAAAAATTATACCCATTTTTGTGGGTCTATCAATATCTAGTACTAATTAACCTTCTAATTCCCCATTATAGTTACAAAATATAGACCTTCCATAATCCTTTTTGGATCAGCTTAACTGCTTGAAACTAAGTTAAAAAACTGTTTTCTTTTGAACCATATATTTTTCTCCATTTGCAATTAATGTTGTATGCTTTTACGAGTAAAATTAACTACTAATAATAAACCTTTTATATTTCCTATCGCAATCAAAACTTCCAGACCTTCCATAATTCTTCTAATGTGTGTTGTATACTTTAATTAGTTATTTTATACACTACATATTTCACATTAGAGTTACAATTTCTATCGTTTTTCATTTTTGAAACCCATTCCAAAATTGGCTAGAAACAGCAAAGCCAGCAACCAAGTCACTTTCTCATGCTTTGTTTTTGAAAACATTCTTATTGTATATTCTTTGCAATAGCATGAATGATCCCAAAGGCTAAGATCGCTCCTATGTTGCTCATTGCATTTTCATATCTGCTGAGTATAATTTTTTTGCCTAAATTAAGGGAATAAAAAAGAGTTACATTAATAAAGCAATATATATTAAAAATTGCTAGTATATTTGAATGTAATAAGTTATCTCCACTTAAAAGGCTAGAGTTTAGATCCCACATCTGCAAATCTTAAAGTTGACAAAAAAAGATTTGTCCCATCAATGTTTTGGAACCTCGTCTTTGCATAATAGAGAAATTTAAAAAGAAAAGCAATTGTTAACCAAGAAAGTCATTTTTAAGTTAATTTCTCTTGACTAAAATTATACATTAATAGGGTTTTATTTGAATTATCTCATTAAAAAATATAAATATAAAATTTAAAAAATGCTTAAAAATAAATTATATATAAATTTACTGATTAATAAGTGATATTTACTACTATACAAATTATTTTCGTTTATGATATGATAAAAACTTTTTCTTAAATGCAAGATTGATTTTCTATTTAATTTTTACATAAGATGCCTCAATTAATGTATTTTTTTAATATAATTTATCATAGTAATTCAATTTATAAAAAATTTTATATATTCTTATTTTTTTTGCTCTCAAATACTATAAATTTACATAACTTTTTTATATATTAATAATTGGTTTTTGCATTTTATTCAATTCAGAGAATAATTGTATTTTTTTTCTTTTCTTTTTAATGAATGTAATGTTTCAAATACCTAAACAATAATGTGCTAATAAATCTTCTATAAACTTGGCCTGCTTTTTCTTACCTTCTCAAGAAAATATTTTTAATAGTCATAACTAACATTTTTAAATCCATATTCATTCAAATCCAATCCAACCAAATATACAACTTTGTCATTTTTCTAATTGGTGAAAGATAAATATAACCTCACTCATAGACCACATCGTCCAAAAAACGAGAAACGCACCCAAAAAAAAAAAAAAAAAAACTTTGCCTATTACAAGGAATAAAGAAGATTGCTCACCTAGCCTGCCATATGTCTTCCTTGAAATAGAGAAACAAACCCTATCACTATGTGCATCCCTTCTATTACTCTGCCAAACCACAAAGAATGAAGCAACATAATGCCACCTATGCAAAACAGAAATTACAAAGTGCAAACAGTATCAGAATGGCAAAACTAAAGCCAAACAAACCAAAGTGCTTTGGCATGGATGAACTCTTTTTTGACATTAAAAGCCCGGACTCCACCAACAACCATCTAAAATCAATTTTGTTAAAGATATTTTTAATTATCATAGCTAACATTTTTAAATCCATATTTGTTCAAATCTAACCCAAACAAGAACACAACTTCGGCTGCACACCTTCTCGCTAAAACAGAGAAACTGGCACAACTCCGACTTCGAAAAGAACTAATGAAGCCACACACACCACTGACCAAATAACTTCGCTAAAACAAAATAAGGAACCACTCGTTGTGGGCATCCTTTTATTACCCCAATGAACCACAAAGAAGAAATGATATTGCCCCGCCCATGCAAAACAATGAGAGAAAGGATAAACGACATCGCACCTAACAGACCGAATACAAACAAACTCAGTACCTAAATGGAAAAACTGAGACCAAACAAACCTAAGTGCATAGATATAGGTCGACCCTTGGTTGCATTCGAGCATTCGGACTCTGCCACCACGTCACTCCTCTAGATAACCATCTTGGAGTATACTGAGGTAGAAAAAAACGATAGAACCTGCAAACAAGGAAAAAATATATAATATATTTTGAATTTGTTCAATATCATGGCAAGTTTAAATGATAGTCATCCAAATCCATCGCCTCCAATCCATTTTAAATTCCACGAATAATAAACTTATGACTAGCTTAACCATATTTTTTCATATTAAAGTAGTTCAAACACATTTTAGCACCATGTCAATGTAAAAGTCTATGGTTGCATAGGTCATAGAATAATAGTTCAAAAGCAATCTATGCAAATCCAACAATAAATCTCCAACTACTTAGTCTCAATATCCAACAAAAGTAACCACAATCAACAAATCTAAGTTGCAACGCAAGACATTTCAAATAGAATAGTTTGAATCAAAAAAATTAATCGAAATAAAAAGGAAAAACATCGTCGAACTTCTGGAAGCTAATAAGATTCCCAACAAAGATAGCAGGGACATTACTTGCACAGACAAAAAAAAAAAAGGGGACAAACCAACAAAATCCCATCGCACGACACAACATTGAACTTGCACAAGCTAGAGCGAAAGACAAATTTGGACATAGCAACACAAACAACCACATCCCAACAACAAAAAAAGGCACCCTTAATCCATATAGAGGGCAAAAAAGACGCAAAACAAGCAAAACATAAAATTCACGAAACAAAAACTAATCTTCTCTAACGATCCACCGCTCACCCTTATACACCACTACACCCTTTTATAGCGAATGACGAAAAGGAACTTCAAGGGCTTGCACACAACACCACACAATTGTCATTAAAACAGCAAGGCCTGGTACAATCAACATTCAATGCAGAACAACAGTGCAAAGAAGGGACATTCGCGAACAACGCCTACACTCAAGCAATGTGAACGGGTAATGAACACATTAACCTAGCAAAGAGACCAAAGGCAAACAAGGCCAAGCACAACAATGTGGAGAGGTTTTCGATGTGGACAAACCGACAAAAGCTTCCTACACCTCCCCTTTATAACCCCACCAACCTCTCCCCCCAAAAAACAGCATCACATCGAAGAAGCCAAGGCCAAACAGGGCCAAAAACATCAATGTAGATAAGCCCCAAGAGATTTCTGCACTTCCTCATCATACATCGATATGGACAGCCGTCGAGAGGTTTCTACACTTTCCCTTTATATTACTTGTATTAATAATTTAATCATAATGATACGATGAAAAAGTATTAAAAACAATACTATTAAATTATTCATTTTCAATATGGTGTTGATTTAGGCTTTGATTAAATTCAAATGAAGTCTCAATATGATAATGATTAGGCGCTTTTTTGGCTCCAATCGTTGACATAATGATATATCCATTTGGATATGGATGGGCAGCACATAAAACTTCAAACTGTAGTGACAAAATGGCTCTTCCACGTAAAGGCTTTTTTCCATTCTAGCCTCCCATTAAAGCTGCAAGATTCATTGTGAGATTGGACTTTTTTCATTCTTCTTTTTGTTTCTTATTATAAATTTTATTTATAAATGCATAAAATAATTTTTAATTTACTAGAATAATAAATTTTATTATAATAATAAAATAATAAATCTATAAGTTTTACTATTATATAATTAATATAAGTTAATTGTAAATAAGTAATTACATAAGTAATAATAAAATTACTAAATACAAAAATACCATTATTAATTTTGAATTATCTATTAATAAAATTATTATTTGACACAATATAATTTTAATAATTTTTAATAATTTATTAATTTCATAAATATCAAATAATCTAAAATTTTTATTTTATATATACATATTAATAAAAGGTTCTTAATGATTATTTTCTCTTCTCCTTATAATTCACGTTAGTACTATCGTTATCTTTGTACTCAAATATATATCTCGTTTTTGATTTAATCTCACTGTTATAATATCCAATTTCATAACTACAATATTAATTAATCTCATTGTTGCTATCTATCCAATGGAGTCACATAACTTTGAAATTTTTGCAAATTAATCACATATATTTATAAAATTTATTAATATTTTGTTTATTATCAACGTCCCATTGTCGACGTCAATTTACAATGATTTGATAACCAATATTTATAAAATCTAATACAATAAATTATTTTATTTTTTTAATTATCTACATTGATATATGTTGGAATAATCAGCCAATAAATTCTCAAAGTTTATAAAAATATTAATAAGCATTCAATACATTTATTCCATGAAACTAAAATTATAAGGTCAATTTACAATGATATGATAGCCAATATTTATAAAATCTAATACAATAAATTATTTTATATTTTTAATTATCTACATTGATATATGTTGGAATAATCAGCCAATAAATTCTCAAAGTTTATAAAAATATTAATAAGCATTCAATACATTTATTCCATGAAACTAAAATTATAAGGTCAATTTACAATGATATGATAGCCAATATTTATAAAATCTAATACAATTAATTATTTTATTTTTTTTATTAGCTACATTGATATACGTCGGAATAATCCGCCAATAAATTCTCTAAGTTTATAAAAATAGTAATAAGCATTCAATATACGTATTGCCTGAAATTAGAATTATGATATTCTATTTTATTGTAATTATACCATTTAAATTAAAAAAATGGATAAATAAATCTAATTTTCAAAATTATTAAGATAGCATTGCTTTAAGTATTTGTCATCCAACTCAATCCAAATAAACTCAAGTATTTTTTATAAAATTACAAAGTTTTTTGGTATAAGAAAAGCAATAATATTGTAATGATAAGTTGAGAAAGACGAGGAGATGTTTGGACTCAAATGCATGCTCAACATGTTACTTTGATGTATGGATATTAGCTAAAATTACCGAAGTTAAATAGGAAAAGTTATATGAAATGTGAAATATTCCATGTCAAGATTCTAATGACAGTGAAATTTCATAATGTTAGTTCCATGCAATAAAAACTCTTGAAATGTTAAATTAATGACTTAAACTATAATTTATATTTTGTAATTTTCAATTTTTTTTCACAATTATAATACAAGTGACATGTAAATGACGATTACCAAAGGACGAGGAAATGCCATATCAAAACATCTTTAGTCTCTAATGGCCGAGTGGAAAAAAAAATTTCATAAATGTTAATGATCAAACAATAACTTTTCATAATTTGATAATTAAAACAAAAAATCACCTAAAATGAAATGATCAAGCATGTAGTTTACCCCAAAAAAAAGTTTGGCCAAATATGAGGAAAAACTTGTTTTGTTGAGGATCTTTGCCACTTAAAAATTTAAGCAACTCTTTTTGAAATTATCAAATGTACCTAAAGGTAACTATACATTTATAGACTCCAATAAGAAAATGACTCCAATTAATAAATTATTTATAAACACTAGTTAATAATTATTTAATTATTATTTTTAAAAGTTTTACATTTAATGCATTATTCTTTTAAATTAAAAAAATACATACAAAATTCTTTTAGACATTAATAGTAAAATTTTTTAATTTTATAAATGGATTAAGAAACTATCAGTGTTACATATCTTATTTATTTTTAAATTAATTTTTATTTTTTAAAATATATTTTAAAAGATATGGTATCAATTTACTAATTTATATGTGAAATTTAAAAACTTCATTGACCTTAAATGAGATAACTTTTCATACATTAATTATACCTTTATCTTTTAAAATCACTTTAATCAATGCCTAATAAAAATATGGGATAAAAATATGTAATAAAAGATCATGATCAAGCTTCATAAAAATATGTAATAAAATGAGGAAATAGCACCCTTCGTGCTTATATTTTAAGCGTTTTATCCCAGCTCTTTTTTGCTTAAAAGGTATTTTGAAGCTAATATAAGAAGTAAGAGTTTTAAAACTCAAGTCAAAGTTGTTAGATAATTTTACTTTTATAAGCTGTTTTTTTAAAGATATTGAATTTATATTTAATAAACAAAAATATTTAAAAAATAATAATTACATAAAAAGATAAAAGTATTTTAAATAAAAAAAACTCTTATTTTTATTTTTAAAGCTTTTTTCTTTTCATTTTATTCTTTAAAAATAAACTAATTTTTTTAAAATTTTTTCAAAAAATTTATTTGATTCGGCTTCTACTTTAAGAAGATTTTAACTAAAAATTAGTAAGCCGCATGCTATACTTTTTAAACTCATTTATCGGTACTTGTAACTCAAATTGATGTAACAAAGTAGTCGTTTTGTCTATATTTCGATTAACTCACATAATCAAACTTGGATTCTATTTTATTTTTTCTTTGTTTACATTTTTTCTTAGTTGTCCTTTCCCTTCTTTCTCCCATCGACAAGACGGTCGGTAGCCATGACTATTAGCTTTGACCTATTATAAAATGGAGAAACGATTAAAATGATAGTAAAATAAAATTAAATAAATCAAATAAATAATATAAATTATAGAATAAATATACATGTTATCGAAAATATAAAATATCAGATATTATATGATTAAGTTGAGATTTAACCTCTAATCTTAAGACATTTATTGTCTGTCACTAATATGCTCGACAAAATTTACAACACGTCTCCCAAGCCTCCTCGATCATGTTACGATTGTTAGCACTTGCAAGTATAATATTACAAATCAAAGATGATAAAATTCTCTCTTGGACGAATATAATAATAGAGAGGAGTAGTGGAAAGGAAGTTGATTTTTTTGTATGTTTTTTCCTTTTCTAATTTTATACATATTTATAGGTATTAAAATGTAGTCTAATAAGACTTAAAAAGATAAAATATTTTTCAAAATTTAAATTTTAAGTTTAGATTATGAAAATATAGATAATATCATAATTTAAATTTTAAAATTTGAATTGCAGATGACAATTTAAAAATTTAAACCGAATAATTTATCCAAACTTGATTCTCTTCATAATCAAGTGAATATTATGAAAACAATTTCTCATTCGCATCGGATATCAATCGTGCATTATATTTATATATTATGTATCTATATACGATAATCTATATATTAATATACGTATTTGATATTTATATACATAAATTACCTCATTATATCCAACCATGGCAAACGGCTTGATCTAGCCCAGTCGATGTCGCGATTACAGCTAAAGCTAGAATGACCCTTGCACCCATCGATCTGATGAGGTAGAAGAGAGACCATTTTCTTTTGTCAGATTGACTGCCGTAGGAGTCAATTTGCCACCGATCGCCGTCTTGATGTCGATTGGGATAGATTTGATCTGTCGCTGCCATAGGCCTAAGACCAACAGCAAAGGAGAGGACGAAGGAGAAGAAAAAAAAAATCTAGGCATTTCTTTTTTTTCCCCAAAAATGTTAATATATTAATATTTAAAATTTATATTTTAATTATTTTTTTGTTTTTCTTAATTTTCAAATATAATGTATATTTTATTAAATACTATAAGTAAATAAGTTTTAAAATTTTCTATTTTTATTTTTTATTTTGTATATAATTTAAATTTTAGTATATTTTTATCGAATATTAGAATTTAATTAAATGACTTTAAAATTTTTCTATTTTACAATATACTTTATTAAATATTATGACCATAAGTTGAATCAACCCAAATTTTTTAAATTTTTTATTCAAACTTGAATTAGGTCTAACTCAAATATTTGAATTATTATTTAAATATTAATAAAAAATAAAAAATATTTTATATTAATATAAATATTTTTATAATTAAAATTTTAAATAAAATAGTAATTCGAGCTTATCCAAAATAAAAACAAACTTATATTCAAAGTTTGGCCCAAGTAAGTAGCCTACACAATGGATAAGTCTAACTATAACTTATGATGTATAAATTTTAAATTTTTTTTAAATACATTTTTATTTTAAAATATAATATAGGTTTTTGAAGTTAAAATTAAATAAAATGTTATATAATTTACATACACGTGACGTCTAAAGCTATTCAAGGGTTAGAATAGTTTAGACAAAAATATTATGTACAAAAAATGAGTTCGTAAAAAAATAAAACACCTTTAAAGAATGAATCAAACCTTGGGCAGTGAATTTTAAACCTGAGCGCGACTCGTATAATGTTTTTCTACTATAAAATTTATATTTTTTATAGTATAATTATATATTTCTATAATAATTATAATTTTATTTGATTAATTATTAACTTGTTGAAACACTTTTATAATAAAAATTATATCATATTTTCTAAAAGAATATTAATAAAAAAACTTAATTAAAATATACTTAAATATTAAAAATTAAATTAAAAATATATTTAAAAACTTAAAAAATAATATGAGTGAACTTAAATAAATTTAGATAAAAAAACTATTCGTATTTTAAATAAGGCTTTAACAAACTAATAGAGTGTTAATATCCTACGAACTTGGTTCATGAAAATGTTTAGTCACGCGCACCAACATTTAAACTTCAGCTTAATGAAATATTATTAATAAGCCAATTTATTATCTATTTATATAATCAATAATATTATTAGCTGAATTTAATACTAGAAGTTAAATGACAACCATTCAAAAAAGCACATAAAAATCAGAGCATA
>JAQSVH010121096.1:0-29817 GCA_029448705.1 Adansonia digitata | reverse complement strand
ACAAATCATAGTTTGACCCATCAAAGATGACATTGATAGGATTGGGAATGTATTGAGGGAGTTTAGAAGCATCCATAGTAAGAAAACCTGCCTGTAGAGATTGAATTTGACCAATTTGACCTCAAAAATGAATTCAAAGCACCTCGAAACCTTAGGAACCGGTCTGGTTTTTGATAAAACCAGTTAAATACAGGGCAAACCGATCAGTCAAAGCAATAGTCAACCGAACCGAACCGATATGTTACAATGATCTGCGAACACGTGGACTAATAAAATTTTAACACGCGTGATGACGTGTACACTGGCGTGTCGATGAGGTGGCACTGACGTGGCTTGATGATGTGTCACTTGCCATGTGGTGCGATTGATGATTGTATGATGATGTGTCACTAAACGAGGCTAATGACTGGGCTCTTTTGATGACGTGGCAGATGGCATGGCTTGAGGGTGTCTTGGGACCAAAACAATGTTGTTTTGGTCGTCCTCTTCCTAGAGTCTTTTTGTAATCAGGGCTTACTCTGGCGACGCATGGAGGCGCGTGTAGGAGATTCTGTGAGTTGTATTTTGCGATTGCGGTCTACACTGGCGGAGGAACAATTTGGTATCTGCCAAATTGTTATGAGACAAACTACGGATCCCGAAAATTTGTAAAAGAATCCCCACAGATGGAGTCCAAGATTTTTTTTTTAACAAAAAAAAAGCTCTGATGCCATGTTAAAATATGAAGAAAATACGAGAGTTGAGAGAAAAATCTATAGTTTTTGTATGTCTATTCACATATACAATAAAGAAATTTATATACATTGAATTATACTAAACTAGGAAAGAATATCTAACTAAATTAGGAAAGAATATCTAATAGTTGACTAATAATATACGGTAATATCTAATATGTGGTAATTAATTAGATACTATAATATATGATAATTAGCTAGATATTGTAACAATCCTATCTCCTACTCATAGTAACAGAAATGAATAGGCAAATCTAAATATGTTTTAATGGTAATACTTACGCCCACTTTGGATCTGGAGCACCGCAATCAGCACAAATGCGATTATCACTTTGATTCAATAAGTTCTTCAGTCTTCCATTAGCTGCAGAAGAAAGACACATTTTCCACAAAATTCAGTAAAATAATGTATTAAAAAAATCAATATATATATATATATATTCAGATTAAGGAAGAGGACAGAAATATTTTTCCTGAAAATGAAACGCATTTATGCATGCTAATTAAGATTGAATACACAAAATTGGAAAATCTTTAGCCACTTATACTGAATACAAAACCAAAAAGTGAACCAATAGGCTTTTTATTGTTTGATCACGGTGCAAAACCAGATTATAAGTGTTTGTATTTTGTGGCAAATCCAATGTCTTCAAGATTGGTCGAACTAAGGAGGAGAAAAGAAACAAATGAGTGGCATTACGGATGTGAATTTATCCCTTCATTCTCAAGCACCATGTTAAATGTTAAGCCTTTGTCCTTCGTGGTGAAGAAAACATGCCGACAACTGAATTTTACAGAGACAAATCCAAAAGATTAGCTGTCTATAAGACAATCATTTTATTATTTTCACATTATTTTATTCAAATTAAGATGCAAAAGCCAACCACAAGATAATGCTAAGACCCGATGCGATTACTTTGAAAAAAGTTTGAGCACATGCGCACATGTCCCACGCGTTATGATTAACTACTAATTAGACATTTCGCATGTGAAAACTGCTAGCTGTTCATTTGGCAAATTCTTAATATTTAGTTAAATAAAAAAAAAAAAAAGAATTCTCCGCCTATGTGCTCCATATAAATTTGCATGGAGAACACGGTTATCTATCTGTAATTCATTTTAAATCATTCTATTGAACAGAGTGAACGTGAGCACCATTGATTGATGTAATATTAGCATACCTGACGTAGGCTTATTAACTCCAATCATTGCTCTGCTACCAACCCACAATCATCAACCAAGCAAGCTTCAAAAACTGACGATAACACAAACAAAAACCAATCTAAGTCTCAACAATTTCCTCTCTTCTCTCTGTTCTGTTATTGCATTCTAAACAGAATTAATATACCAAAGGAATAATAATAACAAAAAAATCAATTATTTTAAACAAGGTGCTCCAATCAACAAAAGGTAAAAGAAGATACAGAGAAATGAAATTAAGGTAATACTTCAAATGAAATACTTATTATAACAATATTCTAAAACAGCAATAAAATCAATTAGCCAAGAGAGAGAGAGAGAGAGAGAGAGAGAGAGAGAGAGAGAACAGTTAAATAAAAAGATTTAAAAAATTGTAATGTATTTTCATTTCATACATGTTTCCAGCAACAAACAGAACAGAAACAGAGAAAAACCAATCATTACCATTCAAGAAATCAGCTAAAAGTTGTAAACTGATGAAAGTGCAATAAATAACAAGATTCAATTCAAAAGTCTTACTGATCATTAACAGAAAGGATAATATGAAGAAATATATAACCAAACAAAGCAACTAACAAAATTTCAAAAAGAAAAAAAAGGTCAAATTCAATACGAAAAATCAAATCGAAAGATCTGAAAGAGATGTTTGGAGATTTACAACTGAATTGAAATTGAAAATCTAAAAGATACCCAAAGACAGATTTGGGTAAGAGAGAGAAGATAGGAAAAAAGAGAGAAGGAGAATGGAAAGTTCTGCTTTTCAAAGCCAAAAGGCTATGACAACAACAGGAGGGAATCAAAGCTTTATTTGTTTATTTTCATTTATTCTGTAAGTTATTGTAAGTAGATCGAGCTGAACAGACGAATCTTCCTATTATTACAAAGCATAGTTCACAACGCATAAATTTCTGACAAGAGCCATCACATTTATTTTCAATTTTACATTAACTAAAAGGAAAAAAAATAATACGTCGAATTTGGCGTTCGCTCACTGTTAATCGATGTTCACCAACAATTTAAATAATAAAAGAAAAATAAAAAGTAAAAAAATTTAAAATTCGTTTTTTATAAAATAAAAATTATATGTTACTTTTCATTAATTATTAAATTAAAATATTTAAAATATATATTTTATTGACAAAAAATTGAATTAAACAAAAATTAGGTGAAAATTGTATATTAAATTAAAAATAATCACAATTTTACCCTTAATTCTATTTATGGAACGATAAACAAATTAGTGCGTAAAATTAAAAAAAAAAAGAAAAAAATGATTTAGCTATATATAAATATATTAAATTTATTTATGAATTTTTATAATATAAAAGGTGAATTATGTCTTTTCAAAATGAAACTATGGTCAAGAATTCCATCATAATAAAATTTGAAATTGAAAAGTTTTGAATACATAAGAAATGTTGAAAAAAAAAGGCTAAAATAATTAAATTGGCCGCAAAATAAAGTAATTGAAGATTTATTAAGTCACTTTGTAAGTGAAGATAAAATATGTTGTTTGGCCAATCAAATTTGGAAAACTCAATCCAATCAATTAAAATTTTTCTTTGCATTTATCTCCACATAAATTAAAATAATTTAGAATAAATCAAAATTTGTCAATTAATCATAAGATTCCATGAAACATCTCTATTCTATTAGCTATCATTTAAAGTTGTCCCAAGCTTCAATTTTGACTTCTCCTTGCTTGGGGCGGGATTAAGGAAATTTAATAAGGTAGTTAGGACATTTCATATTTTTATTTTGGTGAATAAGGAAAGAACGGCAAGAAAGGAAGAGAAAGGATAAAGAAAAAAAAAGAAATTTTTTATGTTTGTATTACATTTGTGTTTTTCTGTGTTCAGTATTATAAATTTATATAAATATTTACATGTTAATAATTTATTTTATATATATTTTGATATATTTAAAATATTATAAATTTATATAAATTTTTATATATTAATAATTCATTTAACCTAACTTTAGATATGTTCATGTATTTGTGTTGCATTTATGTTATTTTTTATGTCAAGTTCATATTATTTTTTATGTTCAAAGTATTATAAATTTATATAAATTTTGCACATTAATAATTTGTTTTATAGGTTTTGACATGTCACTATATTTATGTCATGCATATATTATTTTTTAGATTGTGTTTTAAATATTTTTCTCATGTTTTATTTGCATTGTGTTTCAATTCATCTACTATTTTATATAGTTTGTAATAATAATTTCATTTAGAGAAAAAACAGTATGTTCATCTTATGTTTAAATTCATCGTATATTTTGTATAATTTATTATAGTAATTTAATCAAAAAAAATATGTTCATGTCATGTTTAGGGTTATTGTTGTATGTTTAGAGTATTATGAATTTATATAAATTTTTACATACTAATAATCTGCTTTAGACAAATTTTGGTATGTTCGTATATTTGTATTATATTAATGTTATTTTTCATATTATTCATGTTTCAATTTTTTTCATGCTATTTTTTGTATCATATCTTAATTTATCTCATATTTTGTATAGTTTATCATAATGATTTTAGAATTCATTTACTTATTGCAAACACCTACTATGAAACTGCAATTCCAAGTAGGAGTTGGCTTCCTCTTGCAAGGATCAAACATATGCCTATGGAGGCCAAATTTTTTAATTTTCAAAAAATTGGACATATGTATCGACACAGTATCGATACCAGCAAGTATCCATACAAAGTACCCATACATTTTTAAATTTGAATCCAATTAAACCTTCTGGCTCTTAGAGTATCAATGCAATCCATGTCTTGTATCGATACCTACTATGAAACTTTTGAGAAACTATTGAGAAAAATCCATACCGCTGTTTATATCATTAGGTATCAAATTATAAAGTAAGCTAAGAATAAATTTTGAATTAAATTTTTTTAAATTCATTTATACATGTAAATTAAAAATTTTTCATACACAAAATTTTTTTAATTTTATAATTTATTCACACATGTTGTAAAATTAATGCCCCATGCTTTAAAACATCACCCAAATAAATTCTTAAGCTTCATCCTTTTTTCTCAATAATTCGTATGGTTTTATATATACTAGTTAGTCTTCTTCAATTCGCTAAGAGGTTTGAACTTTTTTATATACAATTTTAATTACTATATTACATAAAAATATTTATTTAAATATTCTTAATTTTTTTATTTTTTTAATATATGAATATATTTTTTTAATAAATAAATTTCAAATTATTAGCTTCTTCAAAATTAAAAAAAAAAATCTTACTAAATTCAAATGAAAGCATAACACTTGACTTTTTTAAAACATGAAGTGATAAATTCTTTAAAAAATATAATTTAAAACAATTCTTTTACTAATCTTATTTCACTTTTTTCAATTGTGGAAGCTCAAACTGATCAATTGTGTTTCAACTAATCTTTCTTTTTCTCTTCTCATATCGAAGGATATAAATAATTACAAAATCTTCATTATATAAATTTTCATTTCTTTTTTAATATTATATGACAAATAGTTTTAATTTATTAGTTCATTCTGTTAATCTTTTAAACTTTTGTCCCTCTTAATTTCAAGTTCTCTAATAAAAAGATTATTCTCTTTTCTTACTCATAATTATATTTTACGATAATAGGAAATAATAAACATTTCTCATATATTTTTTCATTCTATAATATTTCCAAAATTTTTTTGCCAAAAGTTTAGACCAGCACTCATTGGTATTATATTTATATACTTTTATGTATTCTTAAAAGAATTATATATCTATATAAATTTTGATATATAAATAACTCGTTTTTTAATATTAATAAGATCATATATTCATATCGTGTTTGTATTATTTTTTGTGTTATGTTTTATTTATTTTTCGTGTTATGCTTGTGTCGTGTAATAGTATTGTGTCCAAAGTTATAATATCTAAAAACATTTTCCTAGTTCGTTATAGTAATTATTTATTTTTAGTTCATCAACACGATAAAAATTTAAATGAACAATTCGTTTATTCGTATCATATATATATTTACGTATTATTTAAAGCATTATATATTTATATAAATTTTAATACATTAATAATTTATAATATTTAAATATTGATATGATCTTGTGTATGAATCGTGTTTATATTATTTTTTGTATTGCATCATTTTTTATGTAATGTTAATTATTTTTTCATATTGTGTTTAAGTTTTGTAATAATATCATATCTGAAAAAATTTTCTAGTTTTTTAATAGTAATTATTTATTATAATAATTATAAATTATAAATAGATTCAGTTTTTTTGGCTGTATAAATAGTTTTAGTTCACAATCCATTTTGTAATTTTTCTAAAACTTTGAAAAAATTGATACTTAATTTACGAATCACCATAAGATTCTTTTTTATATATGGTTCACCTGCTTCACTTGGGATTTGGAGTTTGTTGTAATTTCAATTATATTAAAAAGTAATCATCTATTGAAATATATTTTTTAGAAAATTTTAATATATATTTATATTAAAATAGTTATAGTTTTATTATAAGAAATTAAATATTTCAACTTGCATCTTTCTCTCAAATAAAAAATTATTGCTAGATCAATTTTAAATAAAAAATATAAAATTATAAAATAACTTTTTTTAAAATCAACTAACAAATTCATAAAAATTAAAACTTGAGTCGATTTTTTACCAATTATAGTTCACTTTCTTTAAGTGTGGAAGTTCAAATTGACCAAATATATTTGCTAGTGTTTTATTTTTAATCATGAGGAAAAAATAACAGCAGAATCTTTTTTCAAATAATTTTTGTATTTCCTTATTAATAATTATTTATTATAATAGTAGTAGATAATCAATATTTTTAATAGATTGCCTCCTTCTGTACTTCTTCGAAAAAAAATTCTCTCTGCATTACATATTTTGCAAGAAAAATTCCTTATTAATAATTATTTATGATAATTATAATAAATAATAAATTTTTTATTAATTAATTTTATAATTCTTTCAAAAAATTTTCCCACAATACTATCTGAATTAGCATTCGGTTCAAAAAATAATATCCACCGAATCCTAGTCTATTAAATGTCAAAATTTATTAAGTCATTTTTTAAAAAATAAAAATGTAAATTGAACAATATCTAAATATGTAAATGGATACCGAATAGTATAGGAATCCGTTATTCGTATAAATAAATACGACAACTAAAGTCAAAGTAGATATGGATAATGACATCTAACGGTACATATTGTTAGACGTTTTAGTGGTGAATAAAATCAAGAGGGAGTAAATTATTTAAAAAAAAAACTTTTCATAAATTAAAACTTTGAAGTATAATTGAGAAATTCAAATAACCAAATTGGAGTTGTATTTAGTGAAAAATAATAAGCAATTGAAAAGTAGGAAAATGAGAAGCAAACTCAATGATTTAGAGAAGTCTGACCTCAATTGCCTATGTCCTCTACTTTGACCTCACTTGCCTTGGATTTGTATGTGAATTGATACATTGTCTGTATCCGTATAAAAATATGACCATCGAAAAAAGCATGAATTGATACAATTTTGAAGATGTATCAATACAATCCTTGATGTTTCAATACATTAGGGCATGTATTGATACATTCGAGGGTTTTATAAAACTTTGGTTACTGCCAAGCATTACATCGATATACACACCTAATGTATCGATACATTCATATAAAAATCAACTTTAAAGGCTTAAAAACATTATGAAACTTATCCCAAAAATATTTTATATAAATGTATGCATGAGAAACATATTTTTAAGTGTTTGAAGGAGTTGAAACATATGTTAGGAGTTTTCAAATTGTCTCCAAAATAGTTCATGGAAAAATACTATCTTAACACAAACTAATTAAGCTTAAGCTTTAGTTATATCAAAACTGATACTAATTCAAAGCTAACATAGCTAACAATCTCCCTCTTTTTGATATGACAAAACTTAAAATGAATTTGCTTGTAAAACTCCCCCTTAATCAATCAAAGCTTTTCAATAAAATCCCCCTTAATAAAAGCATTAACGAAGGAATTTTGAAGATTTTATAAAATGCTGTTGAAAAATTTGGCAATGACATTTTGTTTCATACTTAGCTATAAAATCACCAACACAAGATATTAAAGATTTCATGAGATATAAATAATATAAGCACATATGAAATCTTCCTATTTGCTAGCATATATATATATATATCAATAAAGCACAAGCAAATTACTCCTAAAATTCTTTCCTTTTTCAAAATATCAAAAAGGTAGAGTTTAGATTAATTCAAAGCTAGGGATAAATTCCAACATGATTTCTAAGAGGTACCCTAATCATAAACATTTAAGGGCATGTATACTAATTTTTGAGAGAATATATGCATTTAAGCCCTAATGGGTAGTTCATGCAATTTTTGTATTCTTTTGTAGACATCTAAGAATGTTTGAGATTATGAGTGATGAGACAAATTAATTATTAAAGGATATCAAGAATGTTAATCTAATTGTTGTCTAGATGCATAATAGATATTGATTTTTAAATTTTTAGTATATATGCATACTATTCATAATCATTCAAGTAACCATATGAAAAGTTAAAAGAAAAAAAATTCAAGAGAAACATAGCAAACTTCCATAGGTTAGAAAATCATTTGCTCATTCATGATATGTCAACAAAATTATTTGAGCAATCATTCAACCAATGAACATACTTAAAGACGAGAAATAAGTACTTAGACATATTCAAGGATTCATTCAAAGCAAACATTTTATGCATACATAACATAGAAGAGTATCAATTGTATATAATTTATTCATGCATGTCACTAAACTTAGTGCTAAAGGATAAGATTTTAATAACATTAATTTAGTAATTACCTCAAACTTGCCAAGCCTTGACGATATGCTCATTATGACTTTGAAGATGTTTGAGCATTATGATGGTGTGGCTTGATTTGAGGAGGTTGCAGATTTGGTTTGCTTCTTTGTTATGCAAGTGTTGATCTTCCAAGAATGGCTTTATTTTCAAGAACCTTGCAAAACTTAATGAAAATTCTTGGCAAAAGATGAGCATTAGTAGTACCAAGATTTCAATTGAAAATGTTTAATAAGCTCATGCAAAAAATGTTTAATGAGCTTAATGGAATTTTTAAATGCATGAAAATATTTTCATTAAGGCACAAATAATGATGCATAGTAAAATTTTGTATTTTTGAGCATAAACAATATGATCACTTAATCAAGCAAGCCATGCATGTGAAATACTCAATAATTAAGAAAATATGATATTTATGTGATGAGATAATAAATGATGTTCCTTAATGTTTAGGAATTATAAAAATGAAGCATTTCAAGTAAAAACCAATTAAAGAGACCAATTTTACATTTAAAAACCAAAACAACACGAAAATGGCCAAAATTCACTATTTGTATCGATACAAGGGGCTTTTGTATTAATATACACAATGATGTATCGATATAAAGTTTATTGTATTGATACAATCTGGGGTTTTTTGGGTTTTTTTTAGGTTTTTGTTCATTGTGTTGATACAAGGCTCTAAGTACAGTACATGACATAAGTTTTTCGAAAATGCTTATAAAAATATACAATTTAGCATTCAAAACCCATGATTTTATATTTTAATGCAAATTATTAATTTTAGATATTTAAAAACACATATACTTGATAAAAAGTTTAAATTAAAAAAACTTTTAAAATGAAGTTTGAATGAATTTGCATATTTGGTCACATAAGTAAGGCAATATGCAACTAAAGTTCTTGAAATAAGAGATTTTCATTTAAATCATATATGCACAAGTTTAAAAGCATTTTCAATGTATGCATAATTGAACATCCTAAGTCTCAAACATCTTAAGTCTCATGTAAGCATATTTAAATATAAAGCATTAAAGAGACTTAACGACTTGCTAATGCATGTTTATAGAATCAAATCAAGTAAGCAAGCTCTAAGTCTATGCATTTTATTAAGTCAAGCATTAGAGCTTCTTAGCAACTCAAAACATGAAATTTTTTAACATCAAACCTTCATGCACAAATTGTGGTTGAATTCATGCTTCATAACATCATTTCACAAATCAATTAAACATATCATCATTAAGCACCAAATCATCAATTGCATATTCAATTAAGCTCATAATCACTCAACATGCTAAATGTGAATTTTAATTAAAATTATTTTGCATCAAGATGGTATCCAAAAATTTCATTTAAATTGTTTGAAAGATTATGAAAAGGCAACCAACACATGATAAAATTAGGTTTAAGACTTAAGGGTTACCCATTACATAACCTTGTGTGTCTAGAGCATCATTTGTGTTGCTTTGCTCCTCATTGCTGCAACCCACCTACAAGAGACTTTCACTTGCATTTTGGTACCTAAATTGCTTTAGGTGTTTGAGAGTTAGTTACTAAGTCCACTATACCTTTTGGTACCCATACTTACCACATTTTCTTGATAGGATAAGTATATGAGTTATGACCATGATAATTGCAATGTTGCATTTGGTCATACTAACTTGAATGGGTTTTTCAAAAGTAATATGTTTTTCAATTTTCAACCTTTCAAGTGTTTTCAAAACAAAATTCTTTTTTTCTTAAATTTCAATTTTGTTTTGGCAAGCCTCAAAATTTCATTTTTCAATTTTTCATTAAAGCTTTCTAATTCATCCTTTGTTTTCAATAAAAAAATTATTTTCAATCTTTAAAATTTGAAATAATTTTCTTGTGTCTTAAACACATTGTTTTAAATTCCATAGCAAGATAATTATAAGCATTTTGTAACTTGTTTAAAGAATATGAATTTGAATAGCAAGTGCTAGATGATACTCGAGCTCGTCAAGAGCCATAAAGCAAGACACATGTGGATTTGAGGAGAGGTTTTCACAACACCTTTTTTTCAACTTCTTCTTCCTTATTTTCTCCATAAAGTTTCTCTAATTTTTCCCACATTTCTTTGGCACTTCCATATTGAGAAACTCCATCATAATCACTTTGACATAATGCACAAAGAAGAATGTGAGTGGCCTTGGAATTGAGTTGAGTCTTACTTGTATCATTTGCATCTCATTTTTCTTCCTCCTTAGGTACTTCCAAAGGACACATTTGTGATGATTCTCCAGACACCATAATCGAATGCATGGATAAAAAGCTTCATTCTTGTTCTCTAATGGAAATATTTTTAACCACTTAAGAGTGGAGGACTTGTAATGGTATCCTTCTTAACACATGAATTTCATATCACCACTTTAAAAATTCCTCTATATCTTGTAAATCATTTCTTTGATACCAATTGTTAAACCTTTTAGTGGTGAATGAAATCAAGAAGGGCCAATTTAATTTAAAAAACTTTTCACAAATTAAAACTTTAAAGTATAAAACCAAATTGGAGTTGCATGTTAGTGAACAAATTAAAAGTAAGGAAAAGAGAAGCAAACTTAATGATTTAGAGAGGTTCAGCCTCAATTGCTTTCATCCTCTACCTCGACCTAATTTGCCTCAAATTTCTCCAATTCACTAACTTGAATTATTTTACCTTTTAAGGCTAACGTACAACCTTTACAACTCCTTATCTTTTTCTTAAGGCTAAGATAGAACCTCTACCCACTATTTGTTGTGGCTGAGATATAACCTTTTTGTACTTTTCAATGGCTAAATAAGAACCTCTCCTTTTTACAAGGACTTGGGTGTAAACAAATAAAACCTCTAAAGGCTAGGTGTTTATAAGAATTTTGGCTTAAAAAAATATGTCTAAAAATGCAAAACAAAAAATACAAAAATAGGAAGTATTAATCCTATACAATTGTAAACTACTCTAAAAAGTGATAGAATTAATGAAAATTTTGACATTAAGCTCTTCCCCTTTGTTCATCATTTGTTGGAAGTGTTGGAGAGGCTTATTTATCACTTTGATCGTGAAGGTGGCCGTTAGGAATATTTGGTGAAAGAATATAGCCATTAAAGACTTCAAGTGATTCCCGTTCATTCCCGCCAGAATGTATGGATACATTTGGATATGTATTAATAAATTGCCTGTATTTGTACAAAAATATGACTATTGAAAAAGCCATGTATCGATACAATTTTGAAGATATATCGATACAATCCTTGATATATCAATGCACTATGCCATGTATCTATATATTCGAGGGTTTCATAAAACATTAGCTACTGCCAAGCATTGTATCGATGTATACACCTAGTGTTGCGATATATTTATGTGAAAATCAACTTTAAGGGGTTTTTCATGACTTAAAACTTTATAAAACTTATCTCAAAAATATTTTATACAAAGGTATGCATTAGGAGCACATTTTTGAGTATTTGAAGGAGTTGAAACTTATTCCAGTACTTTTCAAATTGACTCCAAAATAATTCATAGAAAAATACTATCTTGAAAATATTTAAGCAAAAGCTAATTAAGCTTAAGTTTTTATTTATATTAAAACCGAGACTAATTCAAAGCTAAAACAGCTAACACATATTGAAATTTTCCTTTAATTTATTATGAATAGCACATACAATATTCAAATATATAATACTCGAGTTATCAAAAATAGATCGAATGTTGTCGGGTATCAAATCTTTTACCCTTCATTGTCATCTCTAATCACAAAATTAAAAAGAACTCTTGGTTTCCTTATTAGTAATTATTATTATATTCACTTACAATTCAAATACTTTTAAGTGAGTATATCATTTTGTAATTTGACTCAACGATTTGAAAAAAAAAAAAAAAACTGCCGTCGTCATTTGATCCCTAGGTATAGGTGTATATATATAGTATTTGCACAGTCATTCATTTTAATTTACATAAAATTATATATTAATAATGCATCAAATAAAAATCTTATATATATATTTATATATTTAAATTAAATTAAACATATTATTTATTTTATTTTACCGCTCCATGACATGTGCTTTATTTGCTTAATGACACAAAATATTGCTTTAACACCTAATGAATTTGGTGTCCCATGCATGTTTAAGGAGAATTAAAAGGATTAAATCAGAAAAGATAAGAAGAAAAAAAGCATCTAGCCGAATGGGTTGGAAATGTTTTGAGTTTTTTTTTTTTTTTTTAAAGTTTTGCTGGGCTATTTTCTTTCCTTTCTCCCAGAATTTATAATTAAAATTTCATATATGGAATTTTCAACTAAATTTTTTGTATATAAAATTTTAAATTAAATGTCTAAATGAGAATGCAATTTTTTTAACCTAGTAAAAATTACATGTAGAATTTCTAACAAAAGATTTTACACGTAGGATTTACAAGTAAATTTTTTATCAAATAAAAATCAAAATTGACTTTTTGCCTCATCATCCAACTAATTAAAATTAAGGTTGAATATTTCAACATTGTGCCAACTATTAGATTAATTTTTGACTAGCTAGATGCATTGACAACCATTGGATCACATTTTGTTTTAACCCATGAAATACGTGTATATACATGCAGCATTTTTATTCAAATTTTGACTTATCAAATACTTTTCTAACCAATCAAAAATTTGGTTGGATATTTAACACATTTTTAGCTATTACATCAAGATTTAAATTTTCCAACATAATTTTCCACCCTTGGATTTAATTTGAAATTTTCAAAGCTTACATGCATAAAATAATATTTTGCAAGCCTTGGTTAACTCGTATAAGAAATACTCATTTTTCTAATCAAAAGGTCTAAAATATCATGGATATTATTAGACAAGGAAATGACATACATTAAATGATGTAAGTATAAATTAAGGAAAAGTGTTGAAATATAATAATAATAATAATAATAATAATAATAATAATAATATATTTTTACACGAATGAAAGAAAAAAAAGAAAGAATAAAAAAATTTGGGAGGGTTAAGCCAAGCTTTCCCAAGCTGGCCGAACCTCCCCCCTTTATTATATAAAAGGAGACGTGGATATCCATTAAGAGGGGTGGGGGACTAAAGCTTAAAAAATTTTGGGGAGATTAGGCTTGAAAAAAAAAAAATAAAAAATGGAAAGAAATCAAAGGAAATTCTTGAATTTTTTCGAAAGGTAGATTTCTACCGTTTTCTTCGTTTTACAAGCACGTCATTTTTGTTTCGAAAGTTTGATGATCCTAAGTCATATACTTAGATAATAAGCTTGAGTTTAATGAATTTCTAGCCATTTTAATGGTGAAGCAAGAACTAAAGTCACTTCCATTTAATTTCTTGTTGGTTTATTTAATTTAAAGCAACATTAAAATTTGAGGATCCTAAATTTAATCTTAAGTTATAGCTTAAGTTAAAAGTTTTCCGACTTTTTTTAAAGACTGAGTTAGAACAAACAAGACAGAAAATGTCATGTAGTATATTTATTTTCTTGCAATTTTAAAGTTATGCAATTTATTTTCTTGCAATTTAAATTTATGTAATATTTTCTTGCAATTTTAATTTATGCACTTTATTTTCTTACAACTAAATTTATGCACTTTGCTTTTTTTTGCAAGTTATTTTATGCATTTTTATTTCATTGTTTATATATATATGTATATATACAACTAAATTTATGCACTTTACTTTTGTTGCAAGTTAATTTATGCATTTTTATTTCATTGTTTATATATATATATATATATATGCAACTACTAATATATACTTTATTTTATGTTGATATTATATATGTTCTACATGTTCATATATGCACATATCTATATCTATGTGTCTATCTATATGTATATACGACTATTAATCTGTATAGACGACTACTACTCTAAACCTTATTTTACTATTGTATGTTATTATGTTATATATATGTACTCGCTGATACTAACGCATACATCGTCTAATGTTGTTGTTATAATAATAATTTCGCATTGCTTTTCATTTTAATTAATTTTAATTATTTGATTTAATTTTATTTTTTTAATTATTTTGGCCACTAAGAACGTGTCCATTGTGCATTAATTCATTGCCAACTAAGCAGGCATGTGGCTTGGTGTCTTGCATTTTGGTTGCCACCAAACTAGTCCAGGATATAGGCTAAATTAATTAAACAGAAAAAGGGTTTCGGCCAAGGGTCAAAAAAATGGGTTGGTTTTGGTTTTGTTTTTGTTTTCTCTCTTTTCTCTTCCCCTTAACTTTGGTGAAAGGAAATCGAAACAAATAAATAATAAAATGTTTTCAAAGCTTTAAGGTATATTCATTCAAATTTTGGTTTACTTTTTTTTTTTCATTCTGATTCTTTCTTATCTTTTCATCTTCTTGTAAGCTTCTTGATAAGTTTGAGTTAATGATATGAACAATTATGGAAGCCAATCTTTGAAGCAGTGATCCAAATTATATGATTTCCATTATTAATCGTTGTTCAGAGTCTTGAAAAATTCATCTTGATTTTCATATCGTTGGGTTTGCTTGTTGATTTTTTGCAAATATGATTGTGAGACCATGTAAATTCACTTAGAGATATAAAACTTGCGGATATGATTATACGAGAATTGATTTTAGCATGAAAATTATTTTTAGACTTATTTGTTGAATTGACCGAACGCATAAAAGGAATTTTTTTATAATTTTTCCTCGAATTTTGGAGGTACTTTTATATTGTTTTGACATTAGTTAAAACCTTTAGGGGTCAAATTAGAATTTTCTCTTATTTTTCAAATCATTTAAGGGTGTTTTTGTAGTTGGCTGAAAGTTTAGGGATCAATTTGCAAATTTTCATAGTTTATTTCATGCATTTTAGGCCATTCCATGCTTGGCCAAAGGATAATGGGACTTACTTGCAAAATTATCATAATTTGTTTCTTGCATTTGCGTCATTTTCTAATTTCGGCGAATCTTAGGCGCCATTTTACAAATTATTCTACAATTTTTTAATTCAATTTCAAGGCCATCTAATGCTTGGCCAAAACTAGAGGGGTCATATGGTAAACTTCCCATAAGTTCTAAGCATGTTTAAGGATATTTCATGCATTTTAAGAAATATAGGACGATTTTGCAATATTTTAAAAGTCTAAGAGCTTTTTAGCAATTTCCATTACGATAGAGTCACCTAGGTAATTTTGAATATTATGTCAATTTTACCAAAACCGAGTCCATTACACTTAAGTCCATACCTCTTATCAAGACCTAGTTTTAATTTAGTTTTGGTTTTATACTTGCTGTTTCATCAGGCTTAAGTTTGCACTTTTTTTGAGATAGAGTCTGAATTAGCTTAGATTTCTTACTTTCCATAGAAATTGAGTCTTTTAGGCTTAGGTCCGTACAAGAATAAAAATTGAATAATAGAAACTGTTTTAGTATAATTTTTCAAAATACAAGAATTATGATCAAATACCAAAAATTGAACAAAATAAAAATCGAGATTTAAATTCACATGTAATTAAAAGTATAAATTCTTATTTATGCTATAACTAACTCCCCAAACCCTTTTCAAACGGATCTCTTGTTAATACATAGATCCTGATAACCTTTAAAAATTAACTCTTGTTGGTGACCAATCTCACCTAGCCGAAATAGATTGGTGGCGACCTCAAGTCAAGTGATCATTTCAAAACAATCATTTAGGGTTAAGTAAGGTGAGCAATTCACCTCAACAACTCAATTCTCAATATGTACATGAACATGAAAAAGGAAAAAAAAAAGATTCATGTGCCTTTAAGTCCGAAGCCAGTACATTGCGACACTTATGGATTAGATCATTACACTTTGCATATTTTTATATAAAAATCACATTCAAAATTATAATATAATTTCTCAAAACCTAATGAGAGCATATTTTAGTCAAATTAAATTTCATCATTAGTTTTATCTCTAATATGTCGTAATGTGTCAAATATGAATTTAGCATACTAAACATAAATTATTGAGAGTCATCACTAATCTACCTATGACTAGTCATCCTAATGAATCTATCTCGTTTAAAGAAATCATAAACTTGACTAAGGCTCATAAAAAACATCAACACCCTCATAACGCCTATTCTAAAGATAGTACCTAATTGGTCAAATATTATCATAAATAGGTCTTAATTAAACTTATTCAAGAGTTGAGCTACTTGCAACTTAAGCCAAGCTTCGAAAAGATTTTCGTAAATTTAGGCTGGCCGAATTATTATTTAACAATAAAAAAGGGTTTATTTAAATTTAATTATAAAATATATAAATATTAATGTAAAAATAATATTTAAATATTGAAATTTTAATAATACTGTGAATAGTGAAATAGGCTTTTAGTTTGGCTTGACCTAAAGAATATGTTACTGAAGTGTCTATGGAATATGTTCTTGTATTCCAATCGTGTACAATTTTTCTCAGACTTATGATCTGGATCATTTCATATGAGGAATGTTATGCTTTGATTCCATCTCGAATGGGTTCACAATAGATGAATGCTTATGGTAGGGTGGCTTTGGGTATAACATGAATCATATTCCAGATGAATGATTGATACAGAGAGGATTCACCACTCCAAGTGGCATGAGAAACAAATCTCGAGTGTTCTTAATTATGGTAGATTAAAGTCTCTAGCCAGAGCATATATTTGAATTATAATGAATAGTTCCTTATATATGCATAAACATTAACCATGAGTTCTAAGAACTAACATAGGTAGAGGTTTAGGTAGACACTAGACCATGCTTATCCTCAATCTCGGATATATGGTGAAAGGATCATACTATACTGATAAACTGGTTACTGAAAGGTTTCTACAAGGTCAAACTAAATTTTCAACATTTAGGTGGTCATGATAGACTGCTAGATCCTGCTCTTGATCTATGAACATGATTGATGAGATTATTTGTGTTCATTGCTAGCATATTGGGAACCTAATGGGTCACACATAATAAGATTGAACTATTAGACTAAATTTGAGATTTAATTCAGCAAGGCTTAATGAAATAAAAGGTAATTTGAATAAATGACTAAATTGAATAAGTTCAATTATTTGAGACAATTTTTGAAATTAAGATTTTGTTGTCATTAGTAGTAAGATTATCTTATTAAAATAATGTCTAAATTAAGGCATGAAGTGTAAAGTAGATAAACACTAATTCTAGTTGAAATAGTATTTCATCGAGCCTTGGGATTTGATTAAGAATAAAAATTTTCTACCTAAATAATATGTTTATAATTCCTTGAATATTATTGTAATATTAATTATTTGACAATTAATATTACGTAGTATTAAAATTAAGTTAAAAATGTTCTAACTAAATTAAGGATTTTATAGTGATTAAATCCATAGAGATGTGTATGCACTAGCTAATTTATGTTTCCAAATTATTTATTTAATACTTTATAATTATTTGATAATTATATTTATTAAATAAATATTATTCATTTTTTTACATTAAATAAAATTGAATTAATTTGATTAAATTCATGGGAACACAAGTTTGGCCCTAAACCTTTACATTACACCATTACCCATAGCTGAAGCTTGTTGGTTGATTTGATTGGCCCAACAAGAAATGGGAGTTTGGCCAAGGCAAAAGGAGGAATAGCTGACCATTTATTTTAACTAAAACAAGGAGAACAAGTTCAACTTGTTTAGGGAGTTGTAATTAGTCAAAACTATTTCATTTTAAATCCGACTAGGAGTAGGATTGAGCTAGTATATATAGATATGATAGCCTAAATGCTTTAAGAGAGAATTTTAACCTAAGATTTAAGGTAGGAGGCTGTCGAATATCTTGAAAGAATATTTTATAAGATAAAATTTAATTTTTCTCAAAAATATTCCAACCTAAACACAAACCCTAGTTTATGCCATCTTCTTAAGAGAATTTGTGCTTGGCATAAACTTCCTCTATTCTCTTTTCTTGCTTCTAGTTTGACTCAAGATTCAAAGTTAACCTTTGGTTAAGGGTTGATAACTCTTGTACCTAGCATGGGAGAACCACTAGGCCTCAAGAAGGTTTCAATAGTCACCTGTCTAGACAACTGTTAGAGGCAAGACATGTGTACTGCTTGTGGTCTTCAAGAATTTTTCAAGAAACTAGTTCCTTGGTGCTTTAGCGTTTAGATTTTGACATCTAAATTTCAGTTACTTCTGATCATATGGATGATTAAATCTTGATTTAAAATTTTATAGCTTAGTACATGTAAGTCTCTTTCTAAAAATCTATAAGGAAGTTTGGCTATTTCTAAGTTTATTATTTCTATCGTGTTTATCTTTATGTATTGATGATTTTTGAAATCCAATACTTGCATAAGGCCAGGCTTCACTAGGATAGAGTTTCCTTCAGACAGAACTTTAGTGAAAGGATCAACTAAGTTCTACTTATTAGGTACTCATTCCGTACTAACATCATGTCTCTCTCAAATATCTCTAATCACATGATATGACTGTAAAACATATTTGGTTTTGTTATGAGACCTTGGTTCCTTAGCTTGTGTTATGGCTCCATTGTTGTTAGGTAACAATGCTTGAAACCACATTAAGTTCATCAAATTAACTTATACATCCAAACTTCCTCTAATGTGGCCTTATATGTGGGATGAATCAACTTTAGCTGTTGAATCTATATTCTTTTCATATTTGAAGTATTTCCAACTGACTATAGCACCATTAAGAGTAAATATAAAAGCACTTTGCAATTTGCTATCTACTTGATAACAAGGAGTTCAACCCCTCTATACTTGTCCTTCCATCTAATATCTTAGGACATAACTTTTTCGGGTTAGGTACACCATGTAGCATAAGTAAGTTTCCTCTTTCAGAGTTTTGTATATTAAACCTCTTTAGCAACTTACCTATGTAAGTGGATTCGGATAAGCCAAGCAGTCTTTTAGATCTATCTCTATAGATTTTAATTACCATAATTTCAACACAAATAGGCATAGTATACATAAAGTGGTGTTTCAATACCATGGGTGCTTGTATTGATACAACTTTATGTCATAGCTAAAATCATGGTTTTCAGCCAAAATGTATCAATATACAAGTGAAAGCATCGATACAGCCTTTGTGGTATCGATACAAGCCATATTGTATCGAGATTGAAAGGCGACATTTACTCTTTGTATTGATACAAAGTTCTTTGTATCAATACTGAAAGGTAAAATTTACTCTAAGTTATTAGTACATGCTCTAAAGCCAATTGGATTGGATGAGGCATATAATAGTAAATAATGCAACCAAAACTTTTACTAGTGATTCAAGGTTTTCCTTGATGTTAGAGGTGTGATTAACAATCATGCAAATAGTAATTCAATGAAGCTTATGAAACACAATTGCCTTGCAAAGTTAGTAAAGAGTTATGACGATAGGATCCATATGTATCAAAGCCATATTTCTAAAAACATTGTTAGTCATTTTATTATCAAAATAGGGCATTGACAATGTACAAAGACTAGCATATGTTAAGCCTTCATGCATAAGATGCATCAACTCTTTAATCTCATAGAAGTTAAAGTATAGAGATACTTGGGGATAACATAGAGGTGCTTGTTTTATGGAAATATGTTAATTGAACAAGGCTTGTATGAAAACTTCATATAAATCACTTAAGTGTCTATAGAATATGTTCTCATTTGCTAGATATATATTTTAGTCCTTAGACTTGTGATACAAGTCATCTTGTATGAGGAGTGTCATGCTTTGACTCCATCACGAATAGGTCCATAATGGATGCTTATGGTAGGGTGGCTTTAGGTATGGCATGAAATGAAGGTGGATGAGTCATCCAAAGAGGATTCACCACTTTGAGTGGCATTAAGGCATGTCCTATATGTTTTTGGCTTCCGTTAACTTAAATAATTCATTGGCTAATATATGATGAATTAGGGGAAATTGTTTCTCTAAATCCATGAAGTTAACCGAAGGTTGCAGGATCAAATATGGATTAATACATGAGTAGTCATTGCAACATGCCCATGGTCTTTCTCGACATATCTAGTGAAAGGACCAAAGTATATTGAAAGGCTGGTTACTGAAAGGTTTCTTAAAAAGGTCATATTAGCTCTTTCTGCATACCGGGTGGCCATGATGCCTTACTAGGGGCTAATCTTGGTCTATAAATATAAATGCACTTAATTAGGTAATTACATTTATTGCCGTTATATGGAAGCCTAAATAGGCCACACACAATAAGATGATATATTGGATTCAAATCAAGATTTAATTAGGTGCAAGTTAATTAAATAAAAAGGTATAATGTAGAGAACTTAATTGAAATAGCCTAATTAACAATAATTTTAGAGATAAATTAGATTTTTGAAATCTAATTAGAGATGTCTTAATATAGCAATAAAGATAATAGTCTTATAAAGATAATGTCTAATTGTAGCATAGTTTTAGGGATATATTAAATAAGGCCTAATGATTGTATTTGGAAAATTCAATAATCATTTGATAGTTATTTAATTAATTATTTAATATAATTTACACCAAGTAAAAATTGTTTTACTTGGGTTAGAAAATTTAATTAAGAATTAAATTATCCAACTTGTAAATTTAGTGCTTGGGCTAAAAGTTTCAATTATCAAGTTAAGAGAGTTTAGTTGTGAACTATTCCAAGTTGGGCTTGCCAATAGGCTTGGCACATGGAATAGCTCTCTTTGATATGCTATTGGGCTAAAATATTAATAACTTAATATTAAGGCTTAATCTTGGACAAACTAAATAAAATAGTTTTAATCGGGCTACAAGAAACCCTCTAAAGTGGGGCCACCTAATAGATATATTAGTAATGGGCTTAGTTGACCCAATAGTCAAGCCTAACCTAGCCAGGTTATTTATATATTATTAAAAGCCTTTTGGTGATTGAAAGCATTAGAAGAAACCCTAGGCACAAATCTTAGACTTCTCTAAGGGTTTAGCCCAACATGTATGCTTCTTTAAGCTTTTTTTTTGCATTTTCATGGATTTTCCATGTGTTCTTGAATCATTCTTGACATAGCGAAATTAGAAAAATAGTTTTCTAGCATTGAGAGATTAATTTTTCACAAAAGTTATGAAATTGGCTAAATCTTGAAATCCCTACTTCCTTAAACCTGATTGGGCAAATTTGCATTCTAGGTGATTAGATAGTTTTTGTGATCACAATGAAAGATGGAAATTCATTTTTCTATCCTATTAGAATCAATTGGAAGTTTATTTGCATCTATGCATAATAGCTAGTTCTTTAAGGGTGTTTTTGGTGCAAACAGGTTTCCTGTGTTATCTGCAATTGTTTCTGATCATAACAAAGGTAAAAGGTTAGTTTTGTAGACTAAAGGAATCAATTGAAATAAAAAACTTAGGATTTTTGGATTCATTTGCCTACATATGTGAAAAATTGCTACTTCCTTATGGGGTTTTTTTTCTCCTCTTTAATCTAACAAGCATGGGAATTGCTCTAAGATCATTTTAGATTTAAACCTGTTGGCTAATATATCTTTCGATTAAGGCTTGGGAAGCCTTCTGGCTAGCATCAGAGAATCACTGAACCTCACGAGGGCTCCAATAGGCAACTGTGTGGATCAACATAAGAAACAGGACAGTTGTACTGCTTTTGGCCTTGAGAAGAAACATAATAATAAATCCATGGTGCATTAGTGTAGGGATTGGTAAACTTAGAGTTTTGAGTCTTTAAGCAGGTGTGATTTCTTTTAGATTTATGTTTTAAAATTGTTTTATGATCACATGTACATATCTTCCTAAGATCATGAGGAAATTTAGGTGTTTCTTTATTTAATTAGTTTGCATAAGTTTAATTCTAATTAAAATTTTACATTTATATCGATTGTTGTATCAGAGCCTAAGATTTGTAGATTACATGCGGTCTCACATGTCAGTTTTGTGATAATCAATCTGATTTATTTGTTTGTTAATTTTTTGATTTTTCAGTTTTGGTAAAATTGCTAAAAAATTATTTTCTTTAATTTTTTTAAATCTTGACAGTATGTAATATTTGGCTATAATCATATTTAAAAGTTTTTAAATAATTAATTAAAATTGCTTTAATTAATTTAGATTAAAGTCCTAACATGTTTTAAGCTTTCCATGTTGTTTTGAGGTTGTTTTGATTCATTTCTTAACTTTAAAATTAAAGAAATTATTTCTTTTTAATTTTTAATTTTATAGCATGTTAATCCATGTTTAGTGTCAATATTAATTGCATTAAAATATGTTTTTTCTAATTGAGTTGATATTTGAGTCATCTATCAATGTTTTGGTATTGATTGTTGCCAAAGGGACTCCATTTTGGTGTTTTGATGGTGCCGAAATTTTCAACAGCTGTTAGTGCAAAATTTTCATCTTTTTCCACCTTGAAAGTGTCGTGAAAAGTTCATAATACTTGCTAGAAAAATTAGATTAAATTAAGGTTGAAAACGTTTTAATTTCGGGCCATAGCAGGTGCACTAAGCGCATATGTTGATTAAGCCATCTTGTCCTTGTTCTTGTGACCTTGGTGCAGCATCCATGGTAGCAAGATGTTGCAATAAATTTGCTGTATTTTCAGAGGTTTAATGGGAGGAAGACAATAATGTTTGAGTTGGATTAGGATGGCTAAGATAGCCATGCATAGAGTAGACTACTATTTGGACTAGGATTCCCTAAGAGTTTTTTTTCCCATTAAAACTCTTATTTGTCATCAAATGCCTAATTATCCATTTGTATTAATTTCCTTAAATTGTTTAATATATGAATTGGATAATACAATAAGCATGAAATAAAGTTCAAGTAAATTGTTTAATTGAAAAATATATTTAATTTAAATGATTAATCCTAATTGGACTAGGATGTGTTCTAACATGATTAGAATAAATGTTAATCATGTAAGAAACTTGTTTTCTTAAAGTAAATATGAATCAATTACTAAAATGTCAAAAAATTGGAGTCTACTTTCCTAAATGATTTAGGAAAATAGTTTGTTTAAATTAATACAAAGTTATCTAAAAGTTAGATAATGTCCTAATTAAGATAAACAACCTAAAATTTAGGTAATGTCTAATTTATTGTCTTAAAATGTTGTTTTTTGAAAACAAGTTTTGTGAATGGCTTGGCAAATATAAGATGCATAATGGTTTATCCTAATTAAGACAAAGTTATCTGAAAGTTAGATAATATCCTAATTAAGATAAAAACCTAAACATTAGGTAATGAGCAATTTAAGACAAACTTCCTAAAACTTAGGAATTTAATTAAAAATGTTTTAATTAAAAAACCAAAATTACTAAATAATTTGATAAATCATCTCAAATGTTTATGCAAATGACCTGCAAGATCACCAAGTGACATTGGTTATGCTTATTTAATTTCATGCTTATAATATGATTATGTTAGCATGAGGATGATTATGGACTAGACTTTGCTATGACCTGGTTATGGATGGCTAAATTTTTCTTTTGGTATTTATTTTATAAATAGGTCTGCAAACTTTGCCTTCACTTTTCATTTTGGGTTGGAAATTCTCTTTTCACCTAACTCTTTTTGGATGTAACTTGAAGTTTTTACAAGTATATGTAATGGTTACATAGGACTCATGGATTTGGATTTGGATTAAGATTTTCCTTTATGTTAGTGGTGTAATTGACAATCATGCAAACACTAATTGGATGAAGCCTATGAAACATAATGGCCTTGCAAAGTTAGTAATAAGTTACGATGAGGAGATCCTTATGCATCAAATCCATGCTTCTAAAAATGTTTATCGTATTGTCAAGATAGAGCATTGAAAACACACAAAGACAAGCATATGTTAAGACTCCATGTATTTGATGCATGCAACTCTTTGATCTCAAAGAAGTTAAAGTGTAGAGATACTTGGGGATAGCATATGGGTGCTCGTTTTGTGGAAAAGAGTTCACCAAACATGGCCCATATAAGAATGCTATTAGGAATATGCTAAGGATAAAAAACAATTTGATGTATTTCATTAATTTTATTTGTTTATTCATATTTATATATTTGAGGTTTCATCAATATCATCGCTAATATCATTCTAATTTAGATTTATTTGTTAAAGTAAATGTAAACAAATATGGCTCATTTACTACTAGTGTTTATACCAGTGGAATGTTGCATGTAATGGACTTTATATGCATAAAGGTAACATTCTAAGGTAAGTAGTCTAAATCGATAGTCCATACTCTATGGGGTTAATGTAATCTATTAACTCATGTTAAGACTATTATGTCATCTAAATCCAATTAGGGAGATGGGTTCATCTGGAGTGATCTGACTCCTAAGTAAGAGACATAAACATATTACCTAGAAGTGGTGATATATTAGATTGGACGAAAGTGCAATTAATCCATTAATAAGTCTGTTTATAGGGATTAATTCACTTCTGATGTACATTGTGTAATTACCATAATCCTGAGTAAGTAATTGACTCCATGTGTATAACTTGTATCCTTTGGCGTTCCAAATGCTAAAGCATCTCGAAGTAGTAAGTTACTAGATCAATTCATTAGGCATATGACTTATACTCGATGAAAACCTTGCTTATAGATATGGAATCATAGCTCTTATAAAGAGTTAAGGTTATCCTTTGAAAAAGCATTAGACGGTATAATGAAAATGAACAAGGCCTAAGTCATTTGTATGTCAAATCATAATTGCTCACATATGGTGAGCAATCATTTTCACATGGAGCTTGAAGTGGAACTTTAAAAAAAGGTGATCAAGTAGGTAAAACGAACATTTTAACCTTTAGTTGATCACTGATATCATATGAGGGTATTACATATATGACAAGGTCATTCAACTAAATGGCTATTTATCAAGCTTACATAATATGATATATAATTGGGAGTGCAGTTTCAAGTCTTTAGTGGTACGACTCTAAGATTAATAACTATGTGATTAATTATTTGGTATAGAATAATTAATACATAGATTATTGGAGCCTAATTATATATGTCCAATTGGTTGCTCCACTAGCTCAACATAATTCCTCGATGGTTGGTTATTGATTGGAATATCCAAAGATGAAAGATTCTCAATATGGTGAAATGGTATGCCAGATTCACTCACTTTAGAAGTGTGGGCATTTCCTTCAGTAAGTAAATAAAAATAATTTTTTGGTTATTTTATTTAGAATATGTATCTAATTTGAATTAAATATTTATTTAGACAAATAATTTTTAATTTAAATTAATTATATTTATCTTCTGATAAATATAAGAATTAATTTAAATTATACATATGGGAAACAATTATTTATATAATTAATTTAATATCTATTTGTCTTGTTTAAATATTTATTTATAAATTAAATATGAAGCATATTCTAAATAAATCAAGAAAAATATTTTTATTTATTTATTTATTTTAATTTGTGATTAAATTAATTATTTATTATAGTTAATTTTATTTTAATAATTAGTATATAATTATTTTATTCGAATAAAATTATAATGATTTTATTTCGAATTTGAATTGAAGTTATTAAAAATTATTGGGCTAAATAAAATTAAAAGTTTAATCAGTATTAATTAGTATCTAGATTAAATGAGCTAAATTCCATAAAATAAATTAAGGCCATAATATTGTCTATGGACACTAGGGCTTGGTTGAATTATAGTAGGCATGTCTACTAAAGTTGGTGCCATGAATGGGTTTCTTGTGGAATTAATAAAATAATTATTTTAATTAAAATTAAAATTAGGGCTACATTATTATTTGATATAAATAAGAGGCTTACGCCTAAGGTTTCAAGTAGACTATTTACGTAACCTTTAAGGTTTATAATCACAACATCTTATGATTTTTAACCTATTAGTACAAAGATGGTCTTGAATGAGAATTAAGTCGTACGAGTCCAAAGTTGATCAAGATAAAAAGTGCCCATACACTTTACCATCCAAGAATTAGGGAACAGTGAAGAAAGCTAGTTGGTTGAAGCTCTCACATGAACCTAGGAATTCTCAGATGCTATTTTCAGAATTGCAACTCAGGTAACCGATTAAGTTGGTTTTATTTTACATAACAACATGATTTTGTATGATCAGATTTAAAAATTTAAAATTCCACTGTGTATCTGATTTGTTTTTTTTTCCTACAAACTCCATTTGATATAAGTCACTCAAATGTCTATGGAATATGTTTCCATGTGCTAGTTAGGTATAGACTAGTGATACTAAGTCATCTTGTATGGGGAGTGTCATGCTTTGACTCCATCACGAATAGGTCCATAATAGATTAATGCATATGGTTGAGTGGTTTTGGGTATGGCATGAACCATACAAAAATGGATGAGTGTTCTAGAGAAGATTCACCACTCTGAGTGACATTGGAGACATGTCACTTATGTTCTTAGCTGTGGTTAACTTGATTAAGTCCTTAGCCAACACACGATGAATTTAGGAAAAATTGTTTCTCTAAATCAATGAGGTTAACTAAAAGCTGCAAGAAGTAATATGGATTGATAAATGAGTAGACACTACACCATGCTTATTGTCTTTTTCATGATATCTGATGAAAGGATCGAGTACATTGAGAGGCTGATTACTAACAGGTTTCTTAAAGACGTCATATTTACTCTTCCTATATACTGAGTGGCCATGATGCCTTGCTAAAGGCCAATCTTGGTCTATAAATATAAATACACTTAATTGGGTAATTATATTTACTGCCATTATGATGAAAGCCTAATAGGTCACACAAAATAAGATAATCTATTCGATTAAAATTGGCATTTTAATTAAGTATAGTTAATTAAATAAAAGGCATAATAAGGAGAACTTGATTGCATTAGTTTGATTAAGAATAATTTTGAGACATAAATTAGATTTATGAAATCTAATTAGAGATGTGTTAATATGGTAATAAAGATAATAAGTTCTTATTAAGATAATGTCTACCTGTAGACATGGAATTCGGAATATATTAAATAAGGCCAAATAATTGTATTTGAAAAATCAAATAATTATTTGATAATTATTTGATAATTATTTAATATAATTTACATGAAGTAAAAATTATTTTACTTGTGTTAAAAAATTTAATTATGAATTAAATTATCTAACATTTAAATTTAGGGGGTTAGGCCAAAAGCTTTAATTATAAAGTCAAGAGAGTTTAGTTGTGAATTACTCCAACTTGAACTTGCTAATAGGCTTAGTGCATGGAATAGCCATCTTTGGTGTACTTTTGCCTAAAATATTAATAACTTAATATTAAGGCCCAATCTTGAATAAACTAATTAAAATAGTTTTAATTGGGCTACAAGAAACACTCTAAGTTGACCCATAGTCAAGCCTAACCTAGCCAGTGCATATTTATATACATTATGAAAGACTTTAGGCTAATTGAAAGCATTAGAGAAAACCTTAGGTGCCAACCCAAGATTTTTTTAAGGGGTTTGGCATAACATGTATGCTTCTTTAAGCTCTCTTTGCATTTTCATAGATTTTCTATCTGTTTTTAAATCATTCTTGACACAATGAAATTGGAAAAAATGTTTTCTAGTAATGAGAGATTAATTTTTCACAAAAGTTGTGAAATTAGACAAATCTCAAAATCCTTGTTTCCCTAAGCATGATTGTGCAGATTTGCATTTTGGGTGATTAGAAAGTGCTTTTGATACAATGAAGGATGAAAAATTAGTTTTCTATCTTATTGGAATCAACCAAAATCAAGAATCATGATTTTTGGATCTGTTTATTGGCATTTACGCAAAATAGCTATTTCCCCCTTAGCATGATTGTGCAGATTTGCATTTTAGGTGATCATAAAGTGTTTTTGATTACAATAAAAGATGAAAAGCTAGTTTTCTATCCTATTGGAATCAACCAAAACCAAGAATCATGATTTTTGGATATGTTTATGGGTATTTACGCATAATAGTTGTTTCCCTAAGGGCTCCTTACTACAAACATGGTTTGTAAGTGATCTAAAATTTTTTTAATCATAAAAAAGGTAGAAAACCAGTCTAAAGGAATCAACCAGAATAAAAAATTAGGATTTTTGGATTCATTTGTGCTTTTTCTCCTCTGTAGCAGAATAGGTATGGGAATTGTTTGTGGGAATCACTTTAGATATAAATCTATTTGCTATATATCTTTTGGTTAAGGCTTGAGAAGCCTTCTGGCTAGCACTAAAGAGCCATCTGACCTCATGAAGGCTCTAATAGGCATCTATATGGATCACCATTAGAGATAGGACACTTGTGCTATTTTTAGCCTCTAGAAGAGATCATAGTAATCAACCTATGGTGTATTTGTTCAAGGATCAACATGCTTAGAGTTACGAGTCTCAAAGGAAGTATGATTTCTCTTAGATCTATGCTTTTAAATTGCTATCTAATAACATGTACATCTGTTCCTAATATCTTGAGGAAATCTGTGTTTTTTTATTTATTTCTACTGCATATGTTTAATTCTAATTAAATTTTTAAGTTTAAATAAATAAGCATGAGCCTGAGATTTCCTTGCATATATATCTTTGTGTTGATATAGAAGGCAATTTTGTCGAGTTCATGCCAAATGACTTTGTGTCTATGATTCCAAATTTGTTACTTCCTTCCATAGCTTGAAGACTGTAGACACCTTATTTTGTCCGAGCTAATTTTTGGCAATCTGGAGCATGGACGTAAGAGGGGGCGGTGATCATCGAGCGACAACTTTTAGGATGTCAAAGAAGGCCTAGGGATCATATCAAAGGTAAATACAAAGAGGTGGCATCAAATGGTGTAGTCCAAGGTCTCCGAGGACAAAAGATATAAGAAATTTCATAATATTACTTGAATGTATCGATACATGGTTCTCATGTATCGATACAATGCTCCAATGTGGCAAAAATTTGGAATATCCCCATTTGTATCGATACAACATGTAGATGTATCAATACATAAGCCTCTGTATTGATACCAGACCTCATGTATCGATACTGGACCATGCCAGGAACAAAACATGCATTCTATAAAGGAATGTATCGATACATATCAACATGTATCGATACAGTGGTTCATAGTATCGATACAATGGT
>JAQSVH010120986.1:0-27476 GCA_029448705.1 Adansonia digitata | reverse complement strand
AAAAAAATGAGTACAGCCAATATTAATTGTTAAATGAATTTAACTTGTGTAGGAAATACCTGATTTTTTTTCATTCTCAAAGTGCACATCATTTCCAAAATGATTTCTGTATTTACGTAATATTTATATTTTAATTTTTTATAATCATATTTAAAATTTTTTATATCTATATAAATTTTGTTACCTTAATAGTTTTTATTATATAAAATTTAAAATACTTTTATACTTGTTTTATGTTATATTTTAAATTAATTTTTTATACCGTATCTTATATTATATTTTAATATATCATATTCGTATTCTAATGTTACCGGATTTTCTACTAATATCATGAATTTTTTTCATCTGCGGAGAACATTATATTTTAAGAAAAAGAAAAGGTATCCAGTTGTTAATTGTAAGACCAATGTCATCCTTATATTCAAAGCTTATACATTCCTAAAATTTATCCTTTAATTTTGTCAAAAAGGGTACTTAATTAAATAATATAGGAGGGATAATTTGCCTAAAACATCAATAATATAATGAAGCAGTACTGTAGCCATTTTAACTTCAACAATATATTGGTTTCCAAGCAAAATTTTATGCTCAACAGACAAAACCAATCAAACAAAAAAGAATAAAAAAAAAAAAAAAAGAATTGCACCTGTTGTGGGTAAAGAGGGCAGTAAGTAGTAGATGCAAAAGGCAACCCAACATATGACAATAGGAATCAAAATGAGCTATGAAACCGGCAGTAGCTAGAGAGAGAGGAAATGCCAAACGACAACAAATGCAGTAGACGAGAAATAGGCAGGCCAACGGCTAAAACTTGGAAGGATACAGAGAACTGAGGAGTCGAGCTATCAAAACAAAAAATCCGCTCGAGCAAATTTGAAACTGCATCCAACCACATTCAAATTGACTTAAAAAAAAAAAAATTCAAATGTCTGAATCCAAAAAATCTAAACTCAAAAAAATTTAAAATAAAAAAATATATAAATTTGAAAAAACTCAAACCGGAAAAGTTTGAATAAAATAATCAAATTTAAAATTATTCAAATCCACCCGTTTGCTACCTCTACTGGAGAGGGAAGAAGACCAGAAGTTCCAAAAGCATGAAAATCATGTCTTCATCGCTCAAGCCAAGTCTAAATGGGTTGAAAAATCATGGCCTAAGAGACAACTGCTAAAAAAAACAAAAAAAGAGATACATTAAACTTGAGAATTTGGGCTGAAACATTCGAACCATCAAAGCTGTTTTCACCGGTAAATACAAATTCCTTCTAATTAACCGGTTTCCGATTGGCAGTTAATTAACAGTTCTTTCCTGAAAATTGGAAGGTTCTGAAAATTTTCGGTTATATCAATGCAATTGGACCAAAGGATCAACTGGTTCCGGTTAAATCGGTCTATTCGATTCGATTCAATTTTTTCTAATGTTGAGGATAAAAACTGACTGTGCTGATGGAAGTCCCCAACTGCATCTTCTATGCAGGATGCCCTCAGTCCTAAACTCTCCTGCCAAGGATTTAAATTGTGATTGAAAATATCTTTTTAATTATGTTATATTTATTACAATTACGAATGAAAAAAATATCATCATAATTAATTAAAATAAATATTGACAATAAAAAAATAAAAAAAACTGTAAAATAATAATCATAATACCTCATTGAGTCCGTTATTTAAATATGTCTCGCGTACCTACCTCAACAGTCTACTAGCCAGTTTGACGTCATCACTATAATCAGCCACCAATGTCCTACAGCAACAAATTAATTTGAGAATAGCTTAAGCACGTTAATAAATGTCATTGGCTAGTAACGGTGGGAGGCATCAGCTATATTACTTCGTCTTTTCATTTTTTTTAAGTATTTATGTCCAACACCTGCGTCGATACATATTTAAATATAAGTATGAAAATATAATCCTCCAAGAATCCTCTAAATACATAAAAAAACCTTAAAAAAATTAAATATACTTGTGTCGGATATATATTCATATCTAACACTTACGATTGAGTCCGAGTAATACAGGTGGCAAGCATTGTTAAGATTGTATTCCATTGGCAAATCTTTGAAAAAAAAAAAAAGAGGAAAGAAAGATGCAGATGCAATGTCTACAATATTGAAAGAAAGCTTAAAAAAATAATAATCTCAAAACTTCGGAGCCTGAAAATTGCAGCACTTAAAGTGTAGATATCAATGGATAATTTGCAGGAAGCAAATGAATGCAGTAAGACAACAATGACCACAAATGACAAACCTCCATAGCAATTATTTTATTGTTATATGATGGCCATAAGAAAAACATACTTACAGTACTCAATAAGAGCTGCAATAACCTTGGATGATATTTACATCGTATATATAGGTTAGCTTCTTCCCAGGAGAATCAAAATTTGGGGAAGCAATTTGAGATCGAAAGAAGTTAAGAATACGAATACTGCATTATGGCAATGCTCAGCCAACAAAATTCGATTTAACCTCCAAAGAAACTCAGGTTGCCACAACTAGACAACTCACGCTAAAAAAAAAAAAAAATGAAAATCAATCGAAGGGCTGCTTTGTCGATGATATAGTCTCTATAAGAGAGCAAAGGCACAATGTATTGAATTTACAATGGAAAGAAATGTCTTTCCTAGAATCCGTAGGAACCATCACTCCATCTCGGTAAACAAATTTTGGATCAAACCTGACTTGGATGTTCGGAGAGGTGGTGCAGCCGACAGAGTGGCAGCTACATTGCGTTGGAATAACTAAACTATTTTCTGAGCTTTTGCAATGGCATCTGCTCCACTCTAGATGGTTGGATAACTTCCCATGATTTTCATTTCTCGGGTTTTCACCGAATTTATCACTACCATATCCAGCAGCATAAACTTTCCTAACAGTCGAAAGAATATCCACAGACAATAATGCAACTGTATCGTGAACATCATCTACCGTCCAATAGCTCCCAACTGATTTCCATTCTTTAAGCAGAACCTTTTGCATCAAACTAAGGAGGGTATGCAGGCAACCAGAGCAGCAACGGTAAAAGCATGTAAAGCCTGATTCAGCTGGAAGAGTGGTTCCACTTGAGAAATTGGGATCCTCCTTGTTTTCATGATCTTCAGGCTTGCCATCTTCAGATGCGATAGTGATCTCCGGCTCAGAAGCATTAATCTGGTTGCAAGCTTTCCCTAAACCGCAGAACTTTGCACAGCCAGATTCATCCGAACTACAGAATCCATTCTCAGAAAGAACAGATTCATTTGGTGCAAATCCACTTTGTTGTTTTGAGAACCCAGGATCTCCCACAAGCATAGGATTTCTAGTACTTACTGACCCACTCGGTCCAGGCATTGTCCCTTTCTGCTTGTCTACACGAACCAGATCATTGGCCACAGAACAGTTATGATGCTCCATTGAAGTGGTATTACCACTGAGGCTTATATTCGCTACAGTTTCTTGCCTAGCAGCCACTTTTCCCTCATGACTACGAGCACAATCATCATCCATCTTGTTCAAGTCAGTGCAGTCCATATTCTGCACGGTTAATTCACCCTCAAACATAGGATTAGTATTTTCAGATGCACACGGTTTAGGATTTGTCCCATTCTGCTCGCCTCCATGAGCAATTGGTCGGTTGGCCAGAGAAGAATTAAGATGCTCCTCTGAATTAGTATTATTACCACTGAGGCCTCTCACCTGTGCAGCTTCTTCAGAAAGTTTAACTTTTTCCTCGTTGTCATCCTTTTTGTTTAAGTCAATGAAACCAGTATTTTGCAAAGTGAATTCCTTAGTGTTTCCACCTAGACCTTCAGATTCAAGGCAACTTCTGGGTCCATATTTCTTAATTTGATCTGTATCATTCACATATGCAAAATTATTACCTTGAGATCCCAAAGCATGTGAATCAGGGCTTGCCGCCTTTATTTGAAAATCCTGATCTAAACTGCAAGTGTATCAAATCTCTTGTTAGATGATAATCTATACACAAATTTGAACCTAGTAATATAAGTAAAGAGAAAAAGGTACCCGTGCAGTGAATACACCCAGCTGTTAACCATATCTTCCAAATAAGCAACTTGAGACAAAATATGAACATACTGATATCTGTCTTTTCCAGCGTTAACTTTTCCATTAATCCACCCAACTAGGAGCTCAAGAACCTTCCGCACCTCAGAGGAAACTTCTCTAAGTGATGTATACAAACCTCTGTATGCTGATAAACCAACGGCAGCCAGACCTCTAACCAAACCGAATTTCTCTTTGCTTTTAATGTTGCCGGAGCCACTAGCAACGGCTGCCTTGTCTAATGAGTTGGCGGGACGAATGATACAAGAGTTGAATGGCCAGCCCTTCCAGGGACCACCTATCTGTGCAGAAGGACCTTCTTTAAGTTTTGATGTCAACCAGCAAAGTTCTGCAAAATGAGGACATCGCAAAATTTGATAGCCAAATGAAGATATTGCCAGCATCAAGCTTGATTTCCCCTTCAAATTTCTGCTGTTGGTTGGCAGTGCTGACACCGTAACAGACAAATCACCACAAGATTGTGATCCAACCCCCACTTCACAGGCCAAACCATGAGATGCATTGTCATTTTCTGCGGTTGCATAGGTTTGGACAGAATTTTTTCTTTTGGAATCTTCGAGGATATGAGATCTTTGATAAATTAGATGAATAAACACTTGAAGGACATCCCTTAATAACTCTGTAGCAGATAGTTCGATAACCATATCATGCTTGAAATTCTTGCCAACATGCACGGTGAATCTGGGTACTGTGTGCTCTGATGCAGTTTTCTGACTACAATTTGGTAGATCACTCTTAAAAAATTCCCTTATTCTATCAGGAAGTTCCGGATGGGGAATTTCTGAAGTAGCCTGTTTGGAGATAAGAAGCACTAAGACTTAGACATGCTTGCAAGAGATGTAAAAGCAGTAAGAGAAGGGGTTAGAGGGACAGAGGCTCATATAAGGATCATACCGAAATACTAATAAATTTATAACAATTGGCCTCCAATGTCCTAAATCAAGTAAAAGGACCAAAGCATGAAGTTCAAGCTTCAAGCTTGTGTTTTAGTTTGATCAGTCGATATATATCATGTTCACAAAAAAGAAGCTCTACCCTAGAGCTTTTCTCAAATGCAGGTAAGTAAAGTCTCCAATTTTACGTGAATCATTCAGCTTACAACAAGCTGCTAATCAGTAACTATCAAATTAACCTCTACCGTAAAACATAAGAAATTTTATTAGATGGTAATACATGTCTAACCACTTGAACATGAACAAAGTCCAGGTTAGATCAAAGCAAAAACTACTTTCATTTCTAAGCTCCACAAGTAGAGCTGAGCTACTCAAACAACAAAATAAACTATTAGACCTGGAAAATGCAAATAAGTAAATAAAAATAATTCATACCAGGATTATCAAGGATGTTGACACACAAAAGTATTCCACTTGCTCAACAAACGAGCTCCAGGCACGTGAGACGCTTTGAACACCAACTGTAGCCTCCTCTGTTTCTGCAAACCCAGATTGCTGCAGAGAGGATTCATTTTCCTTTTCAACATGTTGAGGATCTTCCTCCATTGGTGCTTGATGCAATGTTGGAGATGAATTACTCACCTCAGCAACTTGATTAACGGTCTCCACAGCCCACAAATCTATTCTTGGCATAAATAATACACTTGATCCCATGCTTGCACATTTCACTGCCACAGAATTTGAATAGTTGGCAAGGATTTTTCCAGTGAATTAGATCAAGCAACTATATAGTCTGGCAGTCACACTAGAAATTTCTTTTGAGTTTAAAAGAAATGGTCTGAAAAAATAGACTAAAAGCATAAAACATGACCCAAGAAGCTTAGTCATTGTCATACATGTTCACCAAACCCCTTACACGCCAATAAGCTACTTGCCACAAAAGGATAAAGAATGATAAAAGAAATATTCCAGATTATAGAAGCACCAAGCACCCTAAAAAATGATCCAAGAAAGCATAGATGGCAAAAAGGAGGGGAAACACACGTGTGAAAGAGTAGAGGTCTGCATCACAATAATCTATCTCATGTTAATTAAAAAGTAAACAGGTATTACTGAAGAGCTAATGCAGTTCAGAACAAAAAGATAAAGTACAGGGGACATACTCAAAATTTGAGTTACTCCGTGAATTAAGTCACCATGCCCTTCTTGTGCAATTGTAGCCAAATCAACCTTCTGTATTTCAACATTCCCAATGAAACAGTGAAGAAGACAAGAAGCAAGATGCTTTTGGCCAGACCTCGGACATCCAGCAATTAATATCCGAAACCCTGTTTTCCTTGTTGAAGTAAAATAGGTATTCCGTGACAAACTAGAGCATGCCCTGCCATTACGCAATATTGAAGGTTCAAACTTGCCAACGTCACCACTAATATCACCTATGAAAGCATCATAATCAGCAAAGCTAGTCTCTCCAATTAACAATCCAGCACATGAGAGCCGTCTCTCTATCTGCTTAGCAACCTCTCCTTCTTGAAGAAGATCATGAACATGGGACCACCAACAATCCTTGGGCAGTCCCTTTTCATGCAATGTGGAAACAATCACACTCTCAATCACAGCACCACACTTAGATAGAAGGGGTGGCAACCAAAGGCGCTCATCTAAATGAAGAGAGACAAGCAAAGTGGATAATGGTTCTAACATACAAGGAATGAGATGGGTAGGAAGAGGAGAGGCAACTAAATCGTATGCAGCCATTCCTGCTTCTCTACGTGAACAAGGAGGTGGAGAACATGACAAAGCCTCCAACCAATCCCTTTCCTCAACTTTGACAGTAGGAAGGGGAACACGTTTAGCACCAGGAGTTTTCTCTTCGGCAGCGGACAAAATTTCCTGCAAAGGAAACTTCCTCTTCAGTGCAGTAACAGCTGCTTGAGTACAAAGAGCCTGCAAATCTGCACCAGCAAACCCTACTGTCTTTCTTGCAATCCAATTGCGCAAAGATCCAGTAACTGGTTTTGGCCATTTTTTAGTATGAAGTTCAAGGATTGCAGCCCTGTCGTCCAGGGATGGCAGTGGAAAATAAATTTCTCGATCAAATCTCCCTGGCCTCCTCAATGCAGGATCAACAGCATCGGGGCGATTAGTTGCACCTATCACCACCACTGAGCCCCGGGATTTTAAACCATCCAACAGAGCAAGCAAAGTAGACACAACTGAACTATGTGTCTGATCTTGCTGCCTTGTCCGTCTAGGTGCTAAGCCATCTATCTCATCAAAGAATATTATTGATGGTTGACATCTCTCAGCAACCTGGAACAAGAGCCTCAGCTGACGTTCAGCATCACCAACATATTTCCCTAAGCAGTCAGCACCTTTGCGGGCAAAATATGCAATCCGTTTATCCCCACGAGCACAAGAACCAATCAATGCTCGCACCACAAGAGTTTTACCTGTTCCAGGATAGCCATGCAAAAGAATACCTCTGGGTGGTGTAAGCCCCAGATTATCAAAGAACTCAGGATACAACAGCGGTATGATGACAACTTCCTTCATGCATCGGATAACATCTTGCAAGCCAGCAACAGATTCCCAACCCTCAAAGGATTTCCCACCCTCACATTCTGAGCCTCCAATGTAGACAGGTGCTATTCTTAACAAATCTCGATGAAGTCTCCTGCCCTCACGTTTCAAGAACTCTTCATCCTCACCACAATGCTCCAACCATTTTTCTTCAGCTTCAATATCCTTTCGCCATGCTTCATTTGATACCTTCCTCATTTCTAACTTCATTTTCTTAGCTTTCATTTTCTTTATCCGGGCTAAATATTGAATGCCATGAGGTTGAAAGAGATGTTGATGGTCTGTGCAGGCTATGAGAAATTTGCGATGATCAAAGATACAGCCATTAGCTCTTGCACAAGGCTGCAAAAAAATACAATGCCAACATCTTCATTTTTCTCAAACAAAGATTGAAGCAGCAAGGAAGGGATGCATTGAGGGAGATTTCTTGGGACAAAAGATATCAAGAAACAAACCAAGTGGTACGTTTTTGGACACCGATCAACACGACATCCAATTGTTGCTCCTGGCCTCCCACATCTGCTGCATTTTAAAGCTCTTCCTCTACAAAGTGCTGCCCTAACATTTTTTAAGTGACCCAAGCCAGCAAAATAAACCTAGAGAAAGGAACATTAAAACGAGGGTTACAGGAGAAATTAGCAGGTAATAGAGATTGTATACTTAATAGAACTAATTCTTTCAATTGCCTAAAATCACATGGGACAAAAACTAAGAGTATGATTGGCATAGAGAAAATTGAATGTTGTTAAAAGGGGAAAGCTCAAGAAGGAAACTCTAAATGGTCAAAAAGCTATGGTAAAAGACCATGGTGTATCAAGAGTCCAACACAAGCTACAATATCAACAGTGGACATCCAAAATGCTTATAAAATCCTACAGCTGACAGAGAAGGAAATAATAGTTGATAAAATCAGCATTATATGTTAGAATGAATGCATACACATACATACCCACAAATACCAGGAAAGAGGCAATTAATAAGTTTGAAAAAGAGGAACATAAAGAGGGAAAAAAAAGCTCACCTCGGGACTCCATACAGCACATTGTTGATGAACCCATATTCCAGCGATACCATAGCGATCATTTATAGGCCCCAGTAGACGACCAAGCCACCCAGGTTCATCGCCAAACCCATCCCAAATGTCATAGTTTGGCTCCTCAGAAGCTGAAGAGCAGTATGCTTCGTTTTCACTATCACCTGCATCATGGACCAGCTTCTTCGGAGGTTTGCCATCAGTCCCACCACCGCATAAACCACACCTTCTACCTTGTTTGATACGTGGCTTGCCAGTTATATCAACAGCTGCTTGATTTGACTCTTCTACCTTCGTATCATTCTTATGTTCTAAGGTATTTTCAGCAACCTTCACCAATCCATCATCTTTTGCGTCACAAACACCACCACCTTCAACTTCCTTTGGAACATTATATACTTCTACAATATCCTCTTCATTAGCTCCATCGTTCTGACATTCTAACTGTTGAACTTGTTCTTCCCTCAGCTCCACTCTTTCAATTGTTTCAGCTACCTCAGCATTTTCAAGGCCAATGCACCCCTTCTCAGATTGTATGCAATTTGATACTTCTCCAACTTCTTCTTGAACCACCTCAACCACATTGCCATCCAACCTCTCCTCATTTCTATGATCCTTTTCACTCTCTAAAACAGCTGGACCCTCCACAACCTCATCCTCCCTATTTTTTAAATGAATCATTTCACTTTCTAAGACAGGCGCACCTTCCTCTACTCCATCACCTTTAATTTCTTCTTTTTCCACCCCTGTTTCTTCTTCCATGCGACAAATCTCCACCTTCTCTTCACTCTCTGAACCACTTGCGGCCTTAATCCTCCCCGGCCTCTTCGATTTCACGACCATCATTTCCCCACCACTTAGTTCAAACTCCTCTTCCTCCTCATTCCCACCTATATCCTCAAAAAGCTTCCTCCTACTCAACAAAACTCTGTCCTCCACCTTCACTTCGACACTTGCATTCCTTCCCCCTGCCCTCAACTTTGTCCTTAATCTTGATCCCCAACTCCCCAGAGTCTGCACCTCCCTCATCTCCTCCTCCTTCTCCTCCTTCTCCTCCTTCACACTCCCTAACCTCCTCTTCCCCCATCCAGAACGCTCAATCTTCCCAATATTCTGCCTTTTCTTTGGAGGCAGAGGTGAGACATCCAAAATAACTGGCGCTCTCCTCACCCGTGAGCTCCTACGGAGCTCCAAATCCACACTTTCTGACCCATCAACACCATCCCCTTTATTTCCTTCTCCATGGTTCCTATTATACTCTTCCTCACAAATAGCATCTAATCTTTTATGCTTCTTTTGAAGCCTGGTACCCGACTTTTGCCTCAAATCCCTCCATTTCGATGAAGAAACCGAGGTCGGTGATAATTGCATGACCAAAACCCCCCACAAAAAAAAAAAAAAATGAAAACCTCTAATTTATATATCAAATTACTCCTAAACTTCCATAAAATATTGCATATAGTATCAATTGACAAGATTTAAGTAAATGGGCATTCAACTAATTATCTTTCAGTTTTCTCAATTGGGTGCTGCAATAAAGCAATAAATAAAAATCGATCGAACCCCCTACTTAACTCACCGGGGGAGACGCTGAGTTGAATCGTTCCGAATTGGAAATCGAAAATCAAGAGAAACCCATGATGTGAAATCGCTTAGAAATCAATTTAGGCGAAAAAAGTTTGCATTCAGCTTAAAGTTTTTGGGTTTTTTTTTTTTTTTTTTTCAGATGAACGACTAGGGCATATGGTTTTGGAGAAAAGGAAATAGTAAGAGATTTTATACTAATAGTTTTTTATACTCATCTTCACGCGCGTGGAAAGGACCTGAATTTACATGGAATTTTAATTGGAAAATAACTGATGGGAGATTGTGTGAGTTGCTCATTTGTAGGATGCATGTAGATGCCATAATTTTCAATATAAGTAATTATGATTACGGTATAAAAAATAATTAAAATATAATAAAATATATGATTAAAAATAAAATAAATGTAATATAAATATAAAAATTTATTAAAAATTTATGTAAAACTATTAACATATTGATATTATAAATATATTATTTTAAACATTATTATAACTAAAAAAAATAACAAAATATTATATATACGGATTGGTAGGCTTAAGTCTAGTGCAGTTAGGGCTAGATTTGTAAAGGTTGTCATGGTTGTATTAAATTTGACAATTCATATATTTGTATTTTATTCATGTACTTTATCTATCATAATCTTATTCAAAGTATTTTATATTTATATAAATTTTTTAGATATTAATAATTCATATTATATAAATTCTAAAATATTTATATATTTATATTATATCTTACTTTAATAATTTTTATATTATATTCATATAATCGTATTTGATATTACAAAATCCACATGAAATTGTTCATTAAATAGGAGAGTGGCCAGCACGCGCTTGATTAGGGTTGTGGGGATATTACTAAAATCAATGAATTTTGTTCATTTTTGCTACCAAAAAGCAGAAGTTGCCGCCAAATATGTTTGATTTGGTTTTGATGAAGATATCAAAAAAGTTGGGGAAATATGCGATGTCTATTCAATGGTGGAGTGCATTGTGAGTAGGTTTTGAATTTGAAGGTACAACGGCTCCTTAGAAGAGGAATATCTTTCAAAATATTTCTTGTAAGTTGTAAGATGCTTCCAATGGTAACCACTAGCTTGATAACTAAAGGCTATTAATTAGTGCACAGGTTTTTTGGGTTGTAGAAGGTCTTTAGTGTTCATTTAGATCTCAATAAGTATTTTATTATATTTAATGTTGTTTTATGATTAAATTTTTAAAATTTGGTTCAATGAATGTTTTTTTTTAACGAATTTTTGGTACTAAGGAAACAATAGTAAAAAATAAAAAAAGAATTACAAATGTTAAAATCTGAATAAAAAATGTATTCGATGTTGTCTCTGAAAAATTATTATATAAATCATTTAAATTAAATTTTAAATTCGTTCAATAAATGATTTTGATGCGATAAGAAGTTTTTCTAATCACATTATGATCACGTATAGATCAAAATATTACTAGTACTATCATTTTGGTACAATCAAAATGAAATCTCATTGCATTGGAAAACATGTCCCAAATGAACATGAAGTGAACATACACAGTTTGGTGTTTTACTTTTTTGATTTTAGGACTCTCCTATTTTAGAGTCAATTGGGCTAAAATGGAAGCAAAGTTTTCCCATTTTCCGATTCATTAAAACATAATTTGTAAATCTTATAGGAAAATGCTAAAGAGTTTGAGAGAAAGGTTAATCTAAATATTCTGAATCAAAGATGTTTAATCTTTATCCTCAAATTTGTATTATTTATGTTACTCTTTCTACCTAATTCCAATTATTTAGCACATCTCAAACTTATATGTTTGTAAAGTGATTCCAAATTATATTACAACAAAATTAAATCCTTCAATTGGTTGGATATTTCGCTTTTTTTTCTCGAACTGTTCATTTTATTTATGTCTGACTTATATTCGAATATGAGTACGAAAATTTGATTCTTTAACGTATTAAAAAACTTTTAAAAGAAATTAAGCATGCTTGTATTGGATATCTACCCATGTGATCCAATACTCATCAACGAGTCCAAATGACATAACGTGTTACAGTACCCTTACTATATTTGTGTTTTTCAAACATAAATATAGATATAATTTTCTAATATATATCGGTACATGTACTGCAATACATCATCCAAAACAGAAACAAGTCTGTTTTATCAGAAATTATGGATTATGTGAACTTGAATAATAAATGGCATTTGCTCACTCCTGTAGGGGAAAAGAAAAACAGAATCATGAATATAGTATTAAAATTTTGAGATTCTGCAAGACCATGATATATTGAATCCTTTCTTACGAACTTTGGAGATAAAAACAAAACTCAGACATAAATTAAATTTGCTAATATATAAATTATTATTTATTTATTTTGGTTGTTTTATAAACCTGCAACTGACCATCACTCTGGTGGGGACTAATATCTAAAGTCATATATTGTATTTTGTTAGTATTATAGTGTTTTTTTTTTAAATGAGTGGTATTGTAGACTTTATTATAAGCAAAACCAAACGAAATCGGATCAACATTTTTAGTCTCAATATATTGGGTTCGATTATGAGAATCAAGATGTAGAAACATTTATGTCAGATACACTTATCCTCATCCTTTAATCATACATAGATCCACCATCAGCTTACTTTTTAAGTTTAAATAAGTTCACATTATTATCTATCTCCTCTAATCATATCTTTTTTTTTCTTTTTTTGGTCTCTCCTTTAACCTTTACCTTGTGCACATCTGTTTGTTCTGAGTGCATTCTTCAGTTCATGTCTTATATGGTCAAAACACTATAAACAAATTTCTTTCACCTTATCCTCTCTAGGAACTAGCCTAACTTGGAGACGAATCCTTGTTTCCAACTCTGTCCTTCCTAGTTTTGTCACATATCCATCTTAATATTAGCATCTCAGTTACAGTCATCTTTCGTATTTGTTGCTTCTTATTGGCCCAATGTTTCATACCATACAATAAAGCAGGTCTATAGTCTGTCCCATTTAACTCCTTCAAACTTAAAAGTATGGTTCAAACGCACAAAACTTATGTCGCACTTCTAGAGTTAAGCCACACGACCTTGGTCATATGATTAACATCTCCATCAATCTTTCTATTTTTTGGCATTATGGTCTCTATTTACTTAAAGCACTCCTCCAACATCATTGGAATCACGTGACCATTAAGTGCGATCATGTCTTGATCATCCTTTCTTATTTTACTAAACGTACAATCCATATACTCTTATCTTCGATTTGCTCAATCTAAACCTCAAACTTTTAGTATTTGTCTCCACAACTCTAATTATTAATCCCTTCTTTACTCTTACCAAACAATACAATATTATTTGCAAATAGCACATATCAAGGTATTTCATCATGAATATCTTTTGTTATCTCATCTATTATTATGAAAATAGAAAGGGTCTCAACGTTGGTGCAGCCCTATTGTAATTGGAAACTCATTCATCAATCTACGGTAAGTTCCAAAGTTTCAAAGAACGTCTCTAGGTACTCTATCATAAGGTTTATCTAAATCAATAAAAAATCAAATGGAAATCTTGTCATGATACTCTAAACCTCTCAATAAGTTTTTGCAAAAAATGAATCGATTTCACTGTGGATTATCCTAACATGAAACCAAACTAATATTCCGCAATCTTAGCTTGTTATCATAAGCATGCTCAAAACACTAACCCAAAGTTTTATAGCATGAACCATTAGTTTTATTCCTTTACGAATTGAGCAAATCTTGAATGTCATATTTGTTTTTATATGGAGCCACCAAGGTACTCGTCCTTTGCCCGTTAGGTATCTTATTACTTCGTCAAATCTTGTTAAACAAGTTCATCAACCACCCAACCTCAAGCTTACCGTGGCATTTCCACTTGATAGGAATTGCATCTCAGCCTATCGTCTTTCTAGTTTTCATTCGGTGCAAGAATTCTTTGACCTCAAAAAGCCTTATACTAGCACAAAGTTGCAATTTAGGTCTTCTAACGGTATGTCAGGTCACCCACGTCTCGAGAGTAATTACCTTTGAAGTGCTTATAAAAATATTCCTCCCATCTCTTCTTAATCTCCTCATTTGTACAGAACCATATAATTGTTATTCTTAACACACATAATAATTCCTAAATCTGACAAATTTTATCCCTCATTTAAGGACGCTTATAGCTATCTTTCTCTCCATCTATCAAATATATCTTTACAAAACCTCACTCTAGCTTTCCTACAACTTTCTCGACCTCATTCTTTAGTAGCTTATTTTACCCAAAGCTTTTTGCGTCCCTATTATGAAATATATCTTGGTTCAACATTTTATAATTGTTTCTTACAGTGAATATGTTCCTTGTTGATGTTAAACTAACACAAAAAATTTAAGTCTTTATGAAAAGCATGATCCAACTTTTACAAATGCAAGACTTAATTATCTTATATATATATATATATATATAATTGGGCATAATAGGTAGGTAAAGTATTGAATTTTTCATGAACTTGTTTTCTTTTTTTTTTTTTTGGGGGCAAATGTTAGGTTTTAAATTCTAAATTTGTTTTATTATTAAATTCTTGATTTTGTTGAATTGTTATTTCATATTATCATATTATTGCACTAATTTAATATAAAACTTGTAAATATTTGGTAAAACACTAACTTGCTTTTCTCTTAAAACTTTTCAGTACTAGGATATAAAAAAAAAATTCATTATTTCGGATTTTACTATCAAAACAACTTTTTTTTTCCGGAATCACCAACTAAAAGATTATATTGATGTAAATATGATAAAATATAAGACTAACTTGTCGAATACTTCAAACTACTAAAATATTCCAATGTTAAACAGAGAAAAGATGCGACAGTTCCCATTCGATTGAGCATTTCATTGAATAGATTGTGCATCCCAATGCGCAAATTCTTCATTCCAACTTGCATTTCAACAAGCAGCTCATGTCATAATTGATCCATCGCGTTCTCAATTTTGGACTCCAAGCCCATCAATCTTTCTCTTTTTCGCCAACCGACCTACTTCTTCCTCCAATACCACCTTTAATTCATCATCAGCCATGGCCAATATCGTTGGCTCTAATACCAATGATACGGGCTGTTGGCAGAATAAATAGAAAAGAAAAATCTGGTGTGAAGAGAAGAATATCAAGAAAAGAAGAGAGAATAGGGACGAAAGGGGGAGAGAAAGAGTATAGTATTTTAGCAACTTTTTCCTTCGTCTGCCTCATTCCATTAGAGTTTTTCCTTATATCATCTTTACCCAAAGAATCATAAATTTTCTCTACATTTATTGAAACAAGAATGCGATTTTAGTCTCCTTTACTTCGGACTCGGTAGGATGAGATTTGGTCGGCAGTCTTGCTCAGTGCAAGCAAGGTTTTGCTTCCTCAAGGTTTCTCTAGGAGGGCTTCTAGTTATAGTCAGTGTCTCATTTCAGCAGATAATATATAACCTGTCGCAAATTGCAGTGAATTTCCCACAACAAATTAAAGATAACCAAAATCATAGAGAAAATCAGCACTTTGTGATCAATATTTTCAATGTATTTCCATTCCAGTAGGCATTAATATTACACTCAAAAATACAAACTTCTTGTCACTTTGGTTTGATTTATTTTCCATATTCCCCCCTGCAAAACAGAAATTTCACAATTAGAATTTCTAATTTGATATGATGGTTTAGGCTGCAATTGTGTTTACACTCAGATTAGTGCAGACTTCAATGAAACTAGAATCAGAAGTATCAAAATAAATCTTGATCAAGTTCATAAAAATCATAACAATTTTGCAAAAACATATGAATTTGCTTTGAATGCTTGTTGCATGATACTTTTAAACCTCTTTTTTCAGCTCCGTTTCTTTCTAGCTGTAGATCAGTGTCCATTTATGTTACTTGGATTCAGGAGTTAGTATCCAATACCGGTATGTGTCCAACATGAGTATATTTAATTTTTTATCTAATTTTCCATGTATTTGGAGGGTTATATCCTTTTACTTATGTCTGAAAATAAGTCAGACACGGGTGTTGGACACCGGTATTTCAAAAAAAAAATGAAAAGAGGGAGCAACATAGGCGTCCACGATAACACGGGGGATATAAGTTTTGCTCTTCAGTCAAGGAATCATGGACTTGCTTTATTCATGGACGATAAAAGGCAGGAAGTAAAATTCTATAAAATGCTTTTCAAGAATCTCCTATTGCTTCATTCTTTAAAAGCTTACTATGAGCACTAGGACGTTCATGTAGTCTGGTAAGTTTTAGCCCATAAGTTTCTTTTGTATAAATGATTATTCCGACTTTAGATTAGACCTAACAATATAAGACATGATTACACGAATATAACATAGATGAAATAATTAAAATACGGCATGAATACATGTATCAAAATCTATATTATGAATTATTAACTTATCAAAATTTATATAAATATAAAATACTTTAAACACGATTATGACACAGTCAAATACATGAACATGACACGAATATACGAATTGCTTGATCTTCTTAAAATGCTTTTCACACCCTTGATTCTATTTAATGTCATACTATACATTGCTTTCAAAAATAAATTTCTCAGCAGAATAAAAATTACATAGGGAAAAATTATTCCAAAGAAGCATAAGAAATTAAAAGAACTCATCTCAGCAACATAGAAACATTTAATTAAAAATTTTAATGGAAAAATGGAAATTATAATCACCACATAAAACCAGCATACAAAATGTAAAGCTTGATTTACCATTTTAGAAGCATAATTTCTGAAGCAACGGCGGGTTCTGAAGCACTTGAATTGGCCTCCAACACAATTTCCCAAAGATCCACCATGCCCATGCCCTCGCTCCTTTTTTTTTTTTTTTTCCCCTGCCAAATCATCCAACAAATATATGACACTCATATCCTACAAATTCCAAAATGAAAGTTTATTGCTATAAGAACCAAGCCACAAACATGAAACTCATTCCAGGATGTGTTTTTCAATATATATATATATATATATATATATATATAATCAACCAGGCATCGTAAACAGTTGAAACACAAGCTTCAAAATATCAATTCTCTATTATTAAAGTTGAACTTTCAGAGCCACCATGAACCAATGGCAGAACAAAGCCCCTGTGTATAAGGTATAAGTCATATATAGCAATTACAGGTAGAGAATCAAGAAGACTATAAAAAAGAGACCGAAAGCCAGTGCAACAAACCAAATTGACCATTGTTTGGGGTCGATGAATGAATGGTGAAAATTTTGGTTGCGTGCACCTTGTGATCACATGCATAGAATGATCCAAATGGTAGGCATGAAAAGTAAAGGCAAAAGAACCAAATAGCACAACCCAGATGGCGCTGCAAATAGTGTCGTTTTTGAAGGTGAATAAGCATTAGAAATTATGCAGAACTGAAGAAGAGAAAATGGAAAACCCACATTTTGCATCAAAGAAGGCAAATCCGAAGTCGGCTTTAACTCCATAATTTTCAAAAGCTACTCTAATCATCATACTGCAGACAATGCTGTTAAATCTGCTAATTTCTTCTGGTCAAGGTTTGTCACAAGTTCTAGGGAGATGTAGTGTTTTGGTAAATCTTCAAATTCTTCTTCCTTCAAATTGTATTTCGGTTGAAGCTCTTGTGCTTCAGAATCAGCTGCATTAGCCTCCGCAAGTAGAAGGTTGGCCTCTTCAAGGTCACCCAACTCTAAAGCAGCCGACCCTTCAGCTTTAGCAGCACCAGCAATTAGAAGTAACCTCTGAAACCTAGCCATTGCCACTTCTTTTTCTTTGGATAAAATCAGTCCTTCAATATCCTGCAATTTATCGACAGTATGCTTTATATCTTCGTCCAGTTTCCCAAGGTCCAACACAGCTTTGTCCATTTCAATTTGTACACCTTCCTTTTCAATGCTTAATGATTTTGCTTCAGCTGCTAATCTTGCAGCTTCCTTGAAATTTCTTGAAGCAGCGGCAACCTTCTTTTCTGCTTCAAGCTCTGGAACCATTTTGTCAATAAAAAACATCCTCTGCTTTAAGGATGTTATACTCTGCTGAATGCTTGACTTTGTTGAAGATAATTCCTGAAATCAGAAGAGAGAAAATTTAATCAACTGCTGGCATCACAGAAGGGGAGAAAAAAAGAGAAACAGATATCCAAAGCTTCTTGTGTGCTAGTACATACTAAATTCAAATGAAACAAACTATTAAGTTCAACATCATGGTATTTAGCATTCGACTGATTTTTCATTATACCAAAATTGTTTGATAGGAAGAATTGGTCATCTATATCTTCCATAACGAATTAACGATGAGTTATTGACCTTTCTGCAATGTTTTCCTAGACAGATATTTAAAGTAGGTTGGTAAAGTACTCATCCAAGGCAACAACAGAACCTCAATCGAAATAATGCAGGTTTGAATCCACAGAGTAGGACTACTAGATGGTGCTTTGTCGCAGTTAGCTTTTAAACAAATTTCTTTCATACTTGAACACAACAGTTAAAAGGGCTTGAATCCATGCACTTTAGCCATTTTAGGAATCCTACGAGAGAAAAAAAAAATAGGAAGCTAGCACAGACCAGATCCATAAATCAATTGAAGGTGCTGACTAGTTGAGTGAGTAAAATTGTTTGATAGTTATGAACAAATTTCATGTTGGGGGTCAAAAAAATAGTCAATAAACATACACAATTATAGAAAAATCCCTCTCTTCTGTATATTGGAGAAGAAAAATGAACCTGTAGGGAGGCCCTTGCAGTAGAAGCCTCAAGTTGAAGCATTTGGACATCTTCAGAAAGCTTCTCCTCAGTCTTAGCAAGCCTAACTTTATCTTCCATGGACTTAAAAACTGAGGATAGCAGACTTTTTCTTAGTCCAACAACTTCCTGATACATTTTTGCTTCTCCGACAGAAATAGTGGCAAGTTCCTTGAGCTTAATCCCCCTATCTTCTTCTTCAGCAAGCAGCTTGTCAATTTCTTCCTTTTTCTTCGAGAGAGCCTCACTGTCTATGTCCATCTGAGAAAAATGAGATTGTAAGTTCTCATACTTAGAGTTAATGCTTGATAGCGTCTCCTGAAAGCCAGAGATCGTAACAGCAATCCTTTGATCTACTTGTTTAATTTTAGAATCGTTTTCGGCAATTTCTTTTTCTTTTTCTTTCACTAAGGCAAGTAGTTTTTGCAATTCGTCAGTCAAGATATCCTTCTGATTACAGAGAAATTCTTTCTCTTTCTTATCATCTTGTATCAAGCTGTCAAGGGAAGTGTTGAACACTGCACGAGCATCATCCACTAAATATGCCTCAATTTGTAATTCTATCTTGTTCAACTCCACGGCTTCAGTTGAAGAAAGCCATTTTTCCCTTTCTTCTGAAGATTGAGCTTCTGATTTCTTGAAGACCAAATCAGCATTACTCATAGCATCCTAGGGGAACACGAATGTCAGACTCCAAAAGCAAAACACAACCATGTAATAATGGAAGACAGGAATTGAAATACATACCCAAATAATGATAAGCAAATAATTGTAAAAGCTTAACATACAGGAGCTATCTCTATCTGATGAAAATTTAGTGATTGCAGTGTTGTCAAGAGCGCAAGGCACACTCTAGGCGTTGAAACCCTTATAGTGCCTAAAGCGCAAGGCGTAAATAAGTCTAAAAATTAGAAATAAATGAAATTAAGGGGAGCTTCAATCAGCCAGGAATTTTTTCCCTTTTTTTTTTTGCGTCTATCGCCTTATAAAAAGTGCCTAGGCACATGCAATAAAACGCTGTTTGCCCAAAAGGATTTGAGGTGCTTTTGTTGTTTAGAGCTAAGGTGCGATGCCTAGCCACAAGCCTTAACAACAGTGTGGTTGATATCAGAAAAGAATACTAATGGTGGTTGGATGACTGACCTCAGAGAAACGATGGAGTAAAGAGGCACACTCCTCCTCCACAGCAATCTGGTGGTTGAGAATCTCGAGCATTTTGGAATCAATAGCATTGCATTGGGCCTCAGCATCTCGAAGAGCAGTAAGGAGAGCTTGTTTATCCTTGTCAGAAGCAGCGAGGCTCTCATTGATCCTGTCAGCAGCCTCAAAATCTTCAGCTTCACAAGCATCCTCCAATTGCTTTTCAAGGTCCCCAAGTCTAATAGTTGCTAGGTGAAGATCATCAGCTGCCTTTCTTCTTCTCCTGATGGAGTCCTTGCGAGCTGCAGATATAGAAGTTGCTAGTTCACGAGCACGGGCAAGCTTATCAGCAATCTGGGCCTTGATTTGCTCAAATTGGGCTTCAGCATCATTAATAGATTGTTGTTGCTGCTGCCGAGCCTGGCCTTGGTGGGATTCTGAATCTGAGTTCGAGACCAAAGATATGGTAGTGGTAGTGGTGGCAATGGTATGAAGAGGAGATGATTCAGAAGCAGGATGTTTATCATCATTACCATCAGTATTATCATTAATCTCATCATGTCTACCATTGGCAATCCTAGATTGATTATCGTAATCATCAGCATTATTGTTAACCTGATAATCTCTACCATATCCAATCCTGAATCCAGTAGCTCTCTTTTTCTTTCTATAGCTAGAAGACGTCTGACGAGAGAAGGCAGTTTTAGCAGGAGGTTCGGGTTCAGGTTCTGGCTGATCAAGCGGGGTTTGAACAACAAGGTCAGAGAACAGATTCTCATCAAGGGGCTCCTGAACCAGATGCTGCTGTTGTTGCTGCTGTGCCGAATTAGAAGACTCAAGTTCAGGGTGCTCAAGATCTTGCTTTTGATCTTGCTCATGGTCTCCAGCCGACTGAGATGGTGTAAAAAGCACCATGCCTTCAAACAAAGAATCCATTTCATCAACATCCATCTCCATCTCTCTCTTTTCTGTGATTCCGCCTCCAGCTGCCATCTCCATCTCACCTCTCTTTTTCCTTTTTCTTTTCCCACCAACCAAACAAAAACGAACACGGAAAATTCACACACCAGAAAAAAAAAGTTCAAAAGCAATAATCCAACACCCAGAATAATGTAAATAAAGATTTGATCAAATTGATATCAGGATGACGACAGAACTTGACCTGATTCAATCCTAACTAAACTCGATTCAAATACTCAATAACACCATCATTATCGAGATTTACGCTTATATACACAAATTCAATAAGATTAGAATAGAATCAAAAATCAAACATTATCTTTCTTACCTTGTGCTTGAATGGAATGGTATTTGATTTGCCTTGCTCCAAGTTCTCAATTCTTCTTAATTTGTAAACTCCCTTCGCTGATTGCTTGGGCAGAAGTAAAATTCCCTGCCTTCTGTCATTCACTTTCACGGGCTTGGCCTCTCGTAGAGAATTTTTTTCTTGGGCCATGTTATTAAGCATTTTGGGAGCCCATTTTTAATTTCAGCTACGGAAGACATAGCATTAGTGGACCACCGGAATTTCTGATACACACACACACAAACACAAATTGCTAGTAAGATTTGACAATACAATTTTATTCATCGTATACGTAACGTTTTGAATCGTTATAATATCACTATCACAACGATCGAGAATAATATCTTTCGTATATACATTTAATGATTTAAAATTTTTTATATTGAACTATTAGTTAGATATTTTCAATTTACTCGAATTTTGATACGTAAAATCTATATAAATAAAGTTTGAAATGAAATGCTTGAATTAAACAAATTTAAGTCATATAAAAATTACAAATATGTATAAAACTAAATTAGTGAGTCAAATGCTCGAATATCGTAATTTAAGAATGATACAAGTTTTGTTTACTTTGTGAAAAACAATTTTGAAAAAAATGATTTTTGAAAAATAAGAAAGATTTATATGAATGCTAAATTATTTTTAAGTGCTTCAGTTTTTTTTATACAAAGAGGTTATATGGTTAATATTAAAACCAAAACCAGCCAATGTTGAGACTATAGATGACATATGGTTAATAGGTACCGATTTTACCAGTATTGTGGGGTGTTCTAACCTACCCCACACTTAACAGCCCTTGAACTAGTATTGTTTCCTTTGGTTTTAAAAATAGACCTTAAAATTTGTCTTTCAAAAGTCATTTTAATTAGTTTTAAAATATTTATAAAAGACCAACTTTAATAGGTGACCAATTTGCATTTAGCCAAAATAAATTAGTGACGACTTATAAGCATGACTCTTTCGTAATATCTATGCTCCCCTACACGTAGGTAGACAAAGATTTACTAAGAAAAGTTAGTGAGCAAATTGTTGCGACAACCTCTACAACATAAGTAATGTCAAGTTGGAGGCACTCAGCGGCATACTTGCAATTACCAATAATACTAGAATATTCTTTTTTATTACATATATCTTGATCTTTGTCGTAAGAAATAAATGTAAATTTTAATTACAAAAGAGCACAAGGGTTTGCAATAAAAAAACCTTGTATTTTTCAAACAAAAATTTCAATATAATGAGATTAGTTGAAATCCTAGTGGTCCTCGTGCCAATAATTTCGTTTGCTTCCCCTGTATCTTTCATGCCAAAATGATTAGTTAAGTAGCATTTATAATCTTTATTGTTAAAAAAAATGATGAGATCGTCAACTTATAAACAAATTATGATAGATGAATAACTATGTGATTTGTAATATATGCATTTATCACTTTCATTGGTAACGAAACAAAAAATTAAGAACATGTCAAACTTGTCATGCCACTGCCTTGGGGCTTATTCTAAACCATATAATAATTTATATACTTTCTTTTCATTACTTAGCTTAACAAAATCCATAGGCTACTCCATATAAATTTCCTTTTCCAACTCTCCTTAAGAAAGAGTTTTTTACATCTATTTGATGGATTATCAAATATAGATGTCAACAATTACAATTAGAGCTCTTGGTAGTATTATCTTGCTCAGAGGAGAAATGTATCAAAGAAATATAATCCACTTTTTGTTTAAGCCTTTGGCCACGAGCTTGGCCTTATATTTATCAATTGAGCCATTACGGTTTAACATCTTTCTCAATACCGATTACACTTAAAAGGTTTAGAGCCTAGTGATAGGTCTACTAGTTTCAAAGCTTTATCAAGCATTAAAAGTCAATTTCATCATTAACAGATTCTTTTCAGAAGCTTGAATCAAGAAAAGCTAAGGTCTTGTCTAAAGTGGTATAATCATCTTGAACATTGAACGCATGATTATCAAGACCAAAGTCTTTTATTATTCTTCCTATTTTAATCTTTTAAGTTCACTTACAAGTTCATCTCCTTTTGTTGGTTGAAAAGTATTCTACTACTTTCAGTTTTAAACGGAAATGTTTTTCATGGCAAATGCAATACAAAGATTCAATTATAATATTGTTTCCTAGGTTCGCAAAATATCGATGGGAAAAAAAAAATTCAAAAACTACGAAATAATTATCGATGGTCATTTACTAATAGTCAGTTGAATCAGGCAGATTGTAGTATAGGCAGAAAATCTGATGAGGAAAATAATAGGGAGAATGAACAGTCGAAATGTCAAGGGTCTGGATGCAGATAACAATTGAAGTAAATTTAGAGGGTGATGAAAAAGTAGTTGAATGAGAGGTTAGCAGCAGTAACTTGGGAAATAGTGTTATGGGTGGTGGGGAACAAGGAATTATTTCCCTAAGTACAATGGCACCAACAAGTAAAATCAAAGTTTAGGGTTTGTTGGAGGGAAATTTTTTTTAAAAGAGCACGATATCTCTACTGATAAACATGAAGTTAATGGGCCTGGAAGTTAGATGACGGAGACGAAGTTGGGCTGTCTGGTGTTAATATGCCTTAAGCTAATTTGTATGTAATCCCAATGAGAGATGTGTGCAACTGCAAACAATAGGTGAGAATTTTTCAACTAGAAGAAAAGTGAGATGCTTGATAGATTTGAAGGATGAATTTCTTGCGTAAAATGGCCCGAACTTGAAAATGAGAGTCAAGAAACTCAACAAGAAAAATGTTTTGGCGGTAAAGGGTAAAAAAGTGTCCTAATGAGTGACTTTCGTTGGAGATTTCTAAAACAAGAACAATATGTTAATGGAAAATGCAAAAGCTACCAGGGAAATGAGGACGCTGTTGGGATGCTCAGCGAACTGTGATGATGATTTGGTGATTGAAAGAATCAAGGAATTAAAGCCTCGTTGTTAAAGCCTTTGTTTATTTTAGGTTTTTCATTTTTCTTTTTTTTTGGCCTTTGTTCTAATATAAATTGGAGATTTTTTGAAGTTTTAATTTGAAGATTATTTAAGAAGTTGGCATATGAGGGGATGAGTATTGCCACGAACTCGTTGAATTTTGTTGAAACCTTTGTTTTCTTATAAAGTAAATATGGTTCTAATTGAGGAGACTAAGTTGGATATCATTTACGGAGTTACAAACGTTAGATTTTCAGGGTAATAGCATTTTGGACTGGATTTGCTCTGATTCTCATAGTCGCAGGGATGGGCTTATAATGGTTTGGGGCAAACTTTGTTTTGAAAATGAGAGGAGTTTAGCTTTAACAGGCTTTTAGCGGTGAAAGGTAGGTTTGGAGACTTAGGATGAACAATTTGGACTGGATTTTCGAAGCGCTAGAATGGTTTAAAGAAAACGAAGGTGAATGGAATGGCACTGTACTATGTGGGAATTTCACTAAGTGAATTGAAGGTGTTTTAAGTTGATGAAAGGAAAAAGAAATGCTACTTCTGGCTTTGGAGGTTAATTGATGATGGGTTTCAAATTCTAGAAAGTGAAGGACATTGACGAAGATAAATGATGGGTATCTTTTTTTTTTTTTGGGGGGGGGGGGGGGGGCGGGGGGGTTTGGGAATATTTACTCTGCTGGGGAATACCAAGGGATGGTACTCTAGCATTGACAAAGTGGGAAATGAAAAGAGAAATTTATTGCATTGTGGCATTTTCTTTTACAAAGTTTTTGTGCCTTACCGTGGGATAGGTGTGTGGATGTAATACAACATATTGTACCAAGTTTTTAGGCGATTTTTTATGTTGTCTCCAACATGGAGCCTTTTCCTGATTCTGATCGATTCTTTATGGCGTTTGGTATTTGCACTAATTCTTTTTAATCAATAAATTTTGACTCTACCAAAAAACAAAAAAAAAAAAAATTACAATTCCACTTTGAGTTGGAGAAGGTTGTTACACTAACAAATGTAAGTACACATTGAGAAATACAATAAAATTACAATTCAATTATTCAAGATTATGATACAATATTTTTAATTAGTTTTTTTCTAAATAAATAAGGTTTTTTTGTACAAATTTATACACAATTCAAAATTTAAAAAAAATTTATTTTTCTTGTAATTTGATATTATTAAAGTTTTTATTCTTGCAATAGAATAATCGGTTCGATCGATTAATTATAATATTTATAAAAATAAATATTGCTTCAGACGATTTAGATAAAGTTACATGAATTCGTCATTAAAATTAATATATTTTCATATCTGTATTTCCAACCTATATTCTGTTTGAGAAATTTAACTAAATGACATTGATTAGGAAAAAATTGATAAACAAACAAATAAACAAACACACATATAACCTTGTTTTCATGGCTCCAAGCTTCATCTTTGGTCAAATTTACATTCATATCGTTGCCTAATTTGCTAACATGTTGTAGGGTTCCAATTGTTGGTACTATACCATCTTGATCTCCACTGTAAAACATAATTTCAAACTTAAAATAATAAATACATAAATAAATAAATAAATAAACTAAAGAAAGGAAAAAAAATGTACTCAAACTTTTACTATAAGTTTCATTTTAGGAATATTGATAATAAAGGTTTTTTTTTAAAAAAAAAATTCATAAGTAATTTAAGAAGCTATTACATTTTTTTTTAATTTTAAAAATTTTTTGAATATACCATAGAAGTATGCTTTACTAAGATAACTCCAATTTTGGACTTTAAAATATCCATTGAGGATGGTTGAGATAATTTCTTGTACAAATGCAAACCTGAATATTGTAATAGGAAGAGAATGTTGGAGAATTCGTTTCAATGCAAGGAGCATGTCAATAGCAATATCAATTGAGCTGTAATTGAGACCACTTTTCCTAATATATGGATTATTAACAATGTAATAGATAATCAATACATAAGCATGAATTCATTATAGTCATTGGGAATGAATGAACATCAATCAATTATGAATGTGCAAGCTTTCAATTTGAAACTTACAAGAAACAGCCCTGCCATTGATACCCTAAGTTGGTTTGATTCCCATTGAAAGCTTTTTGAACTTATGAAATGTTGAAATAAAAATTTGCCCGGAAAGAAAGGTAGATATTTACATCATCGCTAATCTACGTAACCTATGGTGAAGAAAGGATTAATAATTGGAATATAAACGAAAAGAAAAAAAATAAGTTTTATTCAACATATAAGGAAACAAGATAAGAGCATGAAATTTAATTCAGTTTATTTCATGAGAAAATCAAGTCCAACATCAAAAGTTAGCTTATAAGATGAAAAGCCTAATAAGGTATATAATAAGCCACATTGATTAGGTCAAGAAGCAGGTAATGTGGGATTTTTGAAACTCCCCGATGAGTATGGCAAAACAAGCGTAGAATATACAATCCAACAGAATGAATAAAAAACCTACCGTTGATACCAAGTTAAATAAACCCAAACCAACCTTAAAAGCTAGCTTGTAACGTAGAAAGCCTAACAGGGTTATAAAAGCGATGTTCAAGTATAAGAGATTTTTTTAACAGATTTAAGATTTAAATTTCAACATTTGTAATCACCTTTCTTATGTCTAGATTATAATATTTGTATACCATAAAAAGAACAAAATAAATTAACCAGTACCTCATTTCCTAAGTTTAGATCTTCCCATTTTCCATCCGGGGATGAAAAAGATCAAAATGTCTTCCTTTAGCCATTGGAACCAAAGTTACATTAAAAGCTATCAGTTCAGCTTTATCCATGGCTTGTTAGCATGATTTACACAATTTTTCTATTTGATCATTCACAGGGCATTCAAAAAACACCACCAAATATAAAAAAGAAAAGCCGAAAAAAGAATGCCCCAATATCCATTAAAAATAAATAGAAAAACCTGAGAATATACAATAAGAAAAGAAGAGAATTACTGCAAAATGTTTGCTTATTTGATGGATTAATCTACGTTACACCATGAACTTATTTTGGGATTCAATTTCTTTTTTTTTTTGTTTTAATTGAAAAAATCTTGTTAGAACAATACTTTTAGACAAGTATATTTAAAGTTATTATAGCTTATTTAAGTGTTCATTAATTTTATTTGTTTACAAAGAAAATAATCTCACTCTATCATTACATAGTTCAAGTTAGATCTCTTTTC
>JAQSVH010120666.1:12305-25367 GCA_029448705.1 Adansonia digitata | reverse complement strand
TAATTATTAACTCTTAAACAAGAGTGATTGAATACTATGAGTTTTAATTATTTAAAACTGTCCATATTTTTCTTTAAAATCTTTTCAAAAAATGAAAAAAAAAGCATCAAATAATTTGAAAATGTTCCGTATTTAGTTTGAAAATATTAAAATAAAAGAAATTATCACGTTCACGAGTGAGATTAGTGAAATAACACATATCTTTTAAAAATATGTTAAAAAATAAAAACTTTAATAAAACCCTTATAAAATAATATTAATGACACTAGAAAAGCATTATTTTAAATAAATTATTTAATTATAGATAAATAAATAAACTACTTTATATGTAATGTATGTATTTTATTCTCATAATTTATAAAATAAATGATCCAAACCTCGATTTTCAAATTTATATTTTCAAAAATCTACACTAATATAAAACTCTTGATTGAGTTTAAGGCATGAGTTAATCAGACACGAACTCAATTTAAAAAAATAAAAAAAATAACTAAATTAATAGTATTAAAAATGTTTACATGCTTTTATAATTAAAAAATTATCCACCTCTCTTTAAAAACTCCACGCTCCTTTAAAACTACTAAATTTAAAAAAAAAGTACAAACTAGTTTCGCTAACTAACTATTAACTTTAAAAATATTTATTTAATTTTTACATATTTATCTAATTAATCTCTTTAAATATGTTATATCTAAAAAAAATATTATTCCTTTCACCCATAAGAGGGTGTCTAAGTCTGGTAGTATTACAGGATTATATGAAATTTTTAATTTTTAATTTTATTTTAATTAATTATTGATTTGTATACTTGTTTGACCCTAAAGAATTAAAAAAATTATTATTTTATACATTTAACAAAATTATTGTTTTAACACATTAATTCGAGTTGGGATTACAAAATTTTATTAATTAACCAAAATTACTAATTCATGAATATTCGGATTTTACTGTAATTTAAAAAAAGAATCTATACAAATGATGGTGGTGTAAACATGTTAAAAGGTGACATATGTAGTGTCTTAAAAAACTCGCGAGTGCATCAAAGGTTCAAAGACAAACCCTTTAAATAATAAAACCAAAAAAGGAAAATGTAAGAGCAATTTCTCGGAGACAATAATAAAAACAATACTTGTTCTTGTTAATAATAATGATGTCTTAATATCGAAATCATTGTACTCTAATGTAAAATAAAATTTATATTTATGGATAATAATTAAATTTGTATATTATCATTGAGATTTAATTTAAAATAAAATTATTATTTTTTTAAAAACTTTTCTGTCTCTGTGTGTGTATATATATGTATATACTGTACATCAATTATAAATAAATAAAAAAAAGGAGAACACAGGGAAAAAATAAGAAACGGGAATAGAACTGCGCTACCAGTAGATTTCCACTGTGTCAGAAACCCTTCACCTTGTTGACTCCTCTGTTCTGTCTTGGCTCATCCTTTCAGCTTTCAGCCTAAGCTTTGCCAGACCAAAACGCCGTGCCACGCGACGCCATGTCTGAGAATGCGCCGCCCGACCGGACCCAAAGCCAAGACCAAGATCAAGGCTGTGACCTTGAGTCTCTCAACAGTCCTTTACTCTCTTGCCAACAACGATCTTTTAATTCCACCTCTCAGGTCGCCATCGTTGGCGCCAGCCTCTGCCCTATCGAAAGCCTCGACTACGAGTAAGCCATCGCCCTTTTACGGAATCATCGTGTGTATATATATATATATATTTTTTTCCGGCGGATTGATTTTTTTAATCGCTTCGCTTTTTTTTATTTAAGGATTGCAGAGAATGATTTCTTCAAACAAGACTGGAGGTCACGTGGCAAGATCCAGATTTTTCAGTATATTTTCATGAAATGGCTTCTCTGTTTCTTGATTGGCGGTATCGTCAGTCTCGTTGGTTTCTTTAATAATCTCGCCGTTGAGAATATCTCCGGTGTTAAGTTCGTCGTTACATCTAACATGATGTTGGCCGGAAGGTCTTTCTCGCTCTCTCTCTTTTTTTTTTTTTTTTAATTTCTGATTGGTTTAATTTCATATATTAAATAATTTCGACCAAAAATTGGAAAATTTTATCTGTAACTTTTATACTCCTATGATGCCTCACTATTAAAAAAAAAAAATTAAAGAATTTATCTTTTTTATGTGTGCAGATACGGACTGGCATTTCTAGTGTTTTCGCTATCCAATTTGCTTTTAACTTTATTTGCTGCCGTCATTACGGCGTTTATTGCGCCGGCGGCGGCTGGCTCTGGTATACCGGAAGTGAAGGCTTACTTGAATGGTGTAGATGCTCCGGGAATTTTTTCGTTACGAACTTTAATTGTTAAGGTATTTTTTTTTAAAAAAAATTGCAAATTACAAATAATTAACTTTATGGAAAATCCTTGGTGATGTAGCTAGACGCAGAGCTGAAAGTTTTTTTCCCTTCTTTTTTAAGTATTTGTGTTTCTTAATTCTGGTCAAATTAAATCACTAATGAGTGGAGTTAATATCTAATTAGTTGTCGAGTTATGGGCTTTTGTACTTTCACAGTTTCACATGGATATTAAAATTGAATTATACTTTAAAACTTTCAAAGTTATGAAATTTCCCACATTTTATTTTCCATGTTAAACCTCATAATTGTGAAAAATTTGCAGATTGTGGGAAGCATTTCTGCAGTTTCTTCGTCTTTGCTAGTTGGAAAAGCAGGGCCTATGGTGCATACGGGTGCATGCATTGCGTCATTGTTGGGACAGGGCGGGTCAAGAAGATATGGTTTAACATGGAAGTGGCTTCGATTCTTTAAGAATGACAGAGATCGTCGAGATCTTGTAACTTGCGGATCAGCAGCTGGAATTGCTGCTGCTTTCCGTGCCCCAGTCGGAGGTGTGCTGTTTGCTCTTGAAGAAATGGCCTCTTGGTATGTATATTGATACATGTATTTGGAGCACCATGTTGTTATATTATTATCCATCCTTTCATCACTGTACAGGGTATTACTGCATATTGTTCTTAGTTGGAATTTTTTTTAAAGTTCTATGCTTATCTCATTTTATTTTATCTTTTCATTGTTTAACCGGAAACGAAATTATTAGGCAATATTATAGCTCAGCCTTTTCATTTTAGCTCCATGCATTATTTGCATATTTTTGCTTGACAGTTTAAGACTTTGTGTTGTAATGCTATAAGCCATGGCTTTCTTCAACGCTTCATTAAGATAGTCTCCATGCTCCATAGGAACTAATGTGACACATTTTATATACATGTTATATGTTTGTATAGTTTGGCGGTCTTCAAATTCTTGCATCCATATTCGCTATTCATGGATCATGTATTCTCCTCTTTGTATTGCTGATTTATAAGTTGTCTCCATGAATGTTCTTTATTTCATAGATGGAAAACAGAAAAGATTTGGGGCCATTAAAATCAATAACAAACTGAGCCACTTCATTCATAATCATTACCGGGTTGAAAGACAAAATGGGATTCTCCTATTTTCTTGATAAAACGCATTTTACTTTGGAAATCGCCTCCCTTTCTTTCATTCAACATGTACAGGGTCCTCACAAGACAAAACAGCAAAAAGTTGACATCTGATGATAACATCCTGGTTTTGTTCTGCAGGTGGAGAAGTGCCCTTCTTTGGAGAGCTTTCTTTACAACTGCTGTGGTCGCTATCATACTTCGAGCTCTAATAGATGTTTGTTTAAGTGGGAAATGTGGGCTATTTGGTAAAGGGGGTTTGATAATGTTTGATGTCTATTCAGCGAGCGTTTCATATCACATAGCTGATGTGCCTCCTGTACTTGTTCTTGGAGTTATTGGGGGCATATTGGGAAGTTTGTATAATTTCCTTTTAGATAAGCTTCTCCGAGTTTACAACCTCATTAACGAGTAAGTTCTGTTTTCAGATTTGTGTTGTTTGCACCGGTTACCATTTTCAGTGCCTGGCAGCATGATATAATTTACTTTGGTCATTCTCCCTTTCTTTTTCTCATCTCAGGAAAGGCGTTGCTTATAAAATTTTTATTGCTTGCACAATCTCCATTTTTACATCCTGTCTACTTTTTGGATTACCATGGCTTGCATCTTGCCAACCATGCCCCTCGGATTCAACTGAAGCCTGTCCCACGATAGGTCGATCTGGTAACTTCAAGAAATTTCAATGCCCTCCTGGTCACTACAATGATCTTGCAAGCCTCATTTTCAACACAAATGATGATGCTATTCGAAATCTTTTCAGCAAGAATACTGAAGCTGAGTTTCACAACTCAACAATGCTCATATTTTTTGCCACCTGCTTCATTCTAAGTATTGTTAGCTATGGGATTGTTGCTCCAGCAGGTCTTTTTGTACCTGTCATAGTTACTGGGGCATCTTACGGGCGCTTCGCTGGAATGTTACTTGGTTCTCGCACAAATCTTGATCATGGTCTTTATGCTGTGCTTGGTGCGGCTTCATTTCTTGGTGGGTCTATGAGGATGACTGTTTCCTTGTGTGTTATAATCCTGGAATTGACCAATAACCTATTATTGTTGCCATTGATAATGATGGTTCTCCTTGTTTCTAAGACCGTAGCTGATGCTTTTAATGGGAACATTTATGACCTTATTATGAAAGCAAAGGGTTTTCCTTACCTAGAAGCTCATGCTGAACCTTATATGAGGCAGCTTACAGTTGCTGATGTTGTTTCCGGCCCACTTCAGCTATTTCATGGAATCGAGAAAGTTGGTAATATAGTACACATCCTCAAGGGCACAGGTCATCATGGGTTTCCAGTTATTGATGAACCTCCGCATTCTGAATCCCCAATTTTGTATGGTTTAATCCTCCGTGCTCATCTTATTGCACTGCTAAAGAAGAGAGCATTCTTGAGCACCCCTGTGCGGATAGGTGATGATGCCTTTAGGCATTTCTCAGCCGATGATTTTGCAAAGAAGGGCTTAGGCAATGTTGACAAGATAGAAGACATAGAATTAACTGATGAAGAGACGGAGATGTTCTTGGACTTGCACCCTTTTACCAACGCTTCACCGTACACAGTCGTGGAGACAATGTCCCTAGCTAAGGCTCTAGTACTTTTCCGCGAAGTCGGTTTACGGCACCTACTTGTCATACCCAAGATCTCCAACGTAAGAAACCATTGTCATATTCATTTTTCCCCTTAAATATTTGATTCCTCATTCTTTATTTGCTTCTTCTGACTTGCAGAGAGCACCAGTGGTGGGCATACTGACAAGGCACGATTTCATGGCGGAACACATATTAGGTTTGCACCCCTTATTGACAAGGAGTAGGTGGAAAAGATTAAGGTTTCAATTGCCTCGTTTCCTTAAAATATTTTAGGTTTAGGGGGGTCTCAATTCAGCAGTGTCATTCTAGATGGGGGCTTACCATGAAAAACTAAAATTTGTAAGTAGTGTTGTTCATTATTCAACAGCCTTGCCGTCATTTAAGCTTGTAATTAAACTGCACAAGCTTGAAGGATCATTGTCTAGCTAGACCCTTACATTGTTCAACAGCCTCTTTTCAGCCTGTTTACAGTAGAAGTTGCAATGAGGGCAGGTCAGGATCTTTCAACCTTCACAAATTTTTGCTTTGGTGAAATCTCTCTTGTATGCAAGTTCATGCACTAATAAATTACTACGGCTCTTTATCTTGTTCTTGAAGGTTTGGCCAAGATTAAAAAAATTTGGGGTCGAGGTCCAACTATTTACATTTTTTATTTTCGATTCAACCGACGGATCGATTTGATAATTGCTTTTAAATATTTAAAAATTAATTTTAATAGTTAAAAGTTCAAAAAATAGATTACAAACAAAAATTTAAAAAAAAAAAGTGCATATATAACCGGTTGAATTGGCCTTTTACGGGGTCGGTAAAAATCCAATTTTAACGTTCTTCTTGGATCGGATATGCCAATAGTTGTAAAAATCCAACTCGAACCCCTTATTGGATCGGTTTATGCTAATAGTTCAACCGATCTGATTGCTCCGGTCTGGTTCTGTTAACCACTGGGATTGGCTCCATATCATACAGCAAAGGCTCTAGACATCTAGCTACAAGCCAAGGCATATGCTTTTATAATCTATGGAGAAAATTGTTGTTAAAAGCTGGTGGGGATAAACAATCAAACATCAAAATTCTGGTTTATATCTGTCTCCTTGTGGGAGCTGTAATAAGACTGAACATCAAGCCAATATAAAATGGAAAGGCAAGCCTCCGAAAGTCCAAACCAAGGTGAGTAAATCTGATCATTGTAATAAAATCAAATATAATTGAAGTGAAATATATACCGATTTTGGGTTTTTACAGTAAGCTTGAAAAAAAGAGGGGGGGGGGGGGGCAAAGAAAACGTCAACAAACAGCAAGAAGCATCAAGGAAAAACAAGCAGGAAGAAAATGAGTTTAAAAAGCTAATGCAAGGGAAGGACACTACGCTTTAGTCTCTTGTGCTACCCTCGTCTCCTAAGGTAGTCAGCCCTTATTGCCCATAACTGTTCTCCTACGGATTTCATTTCCAGTCGATCATTTCTTATCGGTGCTGCACATTGAAATGCCAAAGCAAACATCTTCACTAATATCTCTTCATCTACAACTTCTTCCATCATATGATCCACCAATTCCGCAACATGTCCTTCATTATACTTACAGAATGCCTGTACAACATTAAACACTATAAAATTCTAAGTGCAAGCAAACAACAACGTATTATTTTCGAAGAGTCAATAACTTGTAGTTTTGGGTTAAATTTAATTCACTACCTTGCTTCTTTACCCTATGTTACAGCAACTCTTCAAATTCTTTATTTTCTAGTGTACCCTCGTTTAGACAGATATCTTCAAAATTAATAGGGCTATGAGAATATTATCCACAAATGTAAGGAGAAAAACCATGAATCGAACGTATTCATGTTGGATGCAAATCCACATCCAACACTTGAAGGTCTAGTAACATAGTGATTAGTAGCATCCAAGCATCATAAGTTTAAGTCTGGACTTAGTTCTAATAACTCGACAATGAGATTCCCTTGTTATGAACTCTAAAGAACAGTCCTGAGATCCTTGGTCCGTATCTCCATGCAAGTGTCAAAAACTAAACAAGAGAATGAAGGGCAAGCTTACCCATCTAAGAGTCACACGCTCTTCAACTGGTCTTCTTAACTCCACTGGGCGGCGGCCCGTCAAAATTTCTATAAGTAAAATCCCGAACGAGTATACATCACTCTTGGTTGTGAGTTGATTGGTTTTCATGTAGTAGGGATCGAGGTAACCAACTGTTCCTTTCACTTTGGTTGAAATATGTGTTCGGTCCGATTCCATTGGGCCAACTCTTGCAAATCCAAAATCAGCCACTTTAGCTCGCATGCTTTCTGTCAGAAGTACGTTGGATGACTTCACGTCTCGGTGAATAATTTGCTTCCCTAGTTCATGATAAAAAGAAGAAAAGTAGGCATTATTTTATCCATTTGTTGATATGAAAAGGAACACACTGAAATTGCTTAGAAATGAGGACAGCAAAGCCATCGAAAGCTGCCTGAAATTAGTCAAGGGAATAGAATAGATGTGATTTGGCCTGAACTGAAATGTGAAACAATGAATGCCAAGAAAAGGGTGTGTTTTTCCAGTGCTGTGATTTGGGCCAAAACCATATTAATTCTGCTATTTTTTTTTTCCTCTCACCTGCATAAAGATGGAGATAAGTAAGGCCATGTGCAACATCAATGGCAATTTCAAGACGCTGATTGAAATCCAGGATTTTGCCACGCTGACCTGCCAGGAATAGCAGTGAAACATTATTTTTTTTTAAGCCTTTTGACATTATCGTTGATCAAACACTTCAGCAGTTACTATGGTCAAGGGGCTTACCATCCAAATGATCTCTCAGAGTGCCATTTGGTACGTATTCTGTAATAATGAGCCGTTCATTTCCTGTATCGACATAACCAAGTAGCTTCACAAGGTTCCTATGATCGATCTTGGCTAGAACTTCAATTTCACTGCTGAACTCGGTTTGCAGATTCTCAAAATGTTCCTAGACAATATTTTTATGTCAACCAAATAGCATGCTCGTTGAATGGGATGGCTTAAACCTTAAATCATAAAACAAGCACTACAAAAGGAGAACTTAAATTATACCGATTCAGAACGATGGTTTACTCAAGTTCATTCCATTTATAACATAAGTTATACTAATTTAACAGAAACCTGTTTCAAAAGTACTTTTACCAGTGGGAAATATATTGTAGAAATGATATCTCCATGGTCATATTTACTCACCTTCTTTGCTCGTTTAATGGCAACCACCTGGCCAGAATCTAGCTGGGCCTTGTAGACAGTTCCAAACCCTCCTTCACCTATCCGCAGCGCTGATGAGAAATTACGGGTAGCTCTGGCTGCCTGTGTCATATCGAGATGCAATGACCCAATTCTACTAAGTTTCGGAGATATTGACAATCTCGAAGGACTAGGTGGTACCCTAAGTGGGCTGGCTAGAATCTTTGCCGGAGGAGAATGAATGCTCATTTCCAAAGAGGAAGCTGAATCCACTGCAAGAACAGAACTGTTCATTATATAACCATAAGCCAAAAAAGAAGAGGAAATATGAAATCGATGTTGTTTATAAATTGTAAAAAAGAGTAAACTTGAGAACCAAATTATTATTAATTACTACTCATTTGAAATTTGCATCTAATTGTCGAATCTTATCTATAAAGCAAAGCCTTGTTCAGAACCTCTATAGTTTCAATGAATGCTAAGAATTCGACCAGATAAAGCTTTAGGTGTGTTAAGGCTCACTTGAATTTGGATCCCTTGAAAGAACAGTGTGGGCAGTTACTCTCCTTTTCCTACAAACAAGGCGGCAGATACAAACACAACATGTTAAAAAAATTCCAGCAGCTGCTCCTAAGCCTACTTTTGTCCCGACAGAATATCCTTTATGATTCCAATTCTTCCACTTTCGATTATGATCATGCATATGATCAGGCATATGGTCTCGTTTCTCAGGCTGCTGCAATAATTTTCTTCCTCCTACAAACAAATCAGCTTTCAAAACCATAACGCATTGATAGTTCTAAGAAATTTACTCTTATTATGCAATAAACTTCACAAATAAAAGATTAAATAAAAAATCGTTACCGATTGAAAGGTCCGAACTGCAGTAATTAGTTCCAGGGTAGCCTTCAAAGACACACTCATCTGTATAGTGCAACTGCAGGGCCTTGCAGAACAGAACTTTATCGACTAGATTGCCGTTCAAATAAAACAATTCATGACCATACAAACTCGAATAGGCTAAGTGATCTGAACCACAAATCTTCGACTTTACTTCGATCCCGGAGGCAAAGAATCTTGATAATTGCATAAACAGCAGTAGACTAAACATAGAAGCAACCATTCTCAATGAATTAACTCACTCAACTTTCATTAAAAAAAAAAAAGTTACCAATGAAGCATCACTTAGAGAAACATGCTAAAATCAACTCCAGAAACCTTAATTACTTCAATCAATGTTGTCCATTGATAATCCCCAATAAAACTTGAATCAAATGAGTGATTGCTCTCAAGAGACAAATCAAAATCTAGTATTCAACAATTAAAAGGAGAAGAAAAAAAACACCGAATTTCTCTTTGATCTCCAGCTTAAGAAATTAACAACGGAGATGCATATCGAGGCAACAAAAGGAGACGACTACAAGGGAGTTTTTTAATTGCTGAATTCTCTTTCTTTTAAGGCTACTGCAAAGTTTGACGAAAGTCTTCACGGTTGTTGTGTTGACTGAATCAACATGATTCCTGAAGAAACCCCCATTATTTTAAAGCCTCCCAGAGTGTTTTAAACAATTAATTCCAGCATATAGCAACTGCGGCAAACTTCTACAAAGCTTTAAACTTTGAAACCAAAGAACAGTTTTAGCTGACAAAATATATTATACGAAGAAAGGCACAGTTGGGACAGTAGTAAGAGAGAAATTGAAACCCCTTTAGAACTCCAGAAAAGCACAAGAGATGAAATGAATTGCAACGACCCAGTTCACCACATCACGAAATGAAAAAAACCCATAGTGCAAGGAACATGTAACAAGCTCAAAAGAATCGAAAACAAAGGAACCTGACAGTAAATACCAACTTGAAAAGTGACAGAAAGCATATAGTTATGGGCGAAGGCAACAAAAAAAAAAAAAACTTAGGTGCTCGCAGTGGTTGGAATTGTTGCTTTTAGCGTGTGAAATGTGAATCAGACATGAAAAATCTGGCTTTTAATTCGAACCCAAAAAAAAAAAAAAAAATTAGAAAATTTGTCCAGTCTGTCCGAACTTGACAATGTGAAAGTTAATCCTCGAAATCTGCAAACAACTCGTATTACTTAAAGTGTTGACAGTTGTTCCCCAGAAAACAAAATTGTCATACGTAAAAAATAACAAGTGGGGCTTTTGATTGTAATATTTAAAAATTTAAAATCGATCCAATTCGCCATAATGCATTATTTGTTTATATATTATATAATAAAAAATCTTATAAATTAAATGCTAAAACATATGTTAAATTATCTAAGTATAAATTTTAATAAATGGAAAAAAAGTCATAAAATTATTAAAAAATTAAATTAAAATATAAAAATATGATTTTGCTTATTTAAAATAAAACATAAATAAATTTAAGCAAAATTTAAATATTAAAATATTTGAATTAAATTTAAACAAATAAATGTAATTTTGATATTATATTTAGCTGCAATCAAATTTATAAATAACTTTACTCTGCGTATTTGGAAAATGAAAATAAAAAAAGAAATTTCAAAAACTTAAACCCACCTAAAATAGATAGAAGGATTTAAAAAAAATACTAAATAGCTGCACAACGTTGCCAGTTAAGAATGGAAGTTTGTGCCACGATTTATGCTATATTTTTTATTTAAATTTAATTATAAAAATATATAAATATTAATATTAAAATAATTTTAAAATTTTGTATTACTAATAAATAGTAAATTCGAGTTTTTAAAGATAATAATTATAAAAGAATTTAAATCATAACTCAATAGATACACATATCTAAATTTACGATATCTCTCTTAATTATATAATATTTTGATTAACTATTTATATTAGTGAGCTATTTTGGCCAAAGTTTATCTCGATTTTAATATTTCCAATGAAAATCTCAGTCAGAAAAGAGTTAAATATGTTTTGATATTATTTGTTACTGATTTAAGCCTCAACCTAAAAGATTAGTTTATTAGGTGAGATGACCATCATTTTATTTAAGCCTGATATCACTTGAATACAAATTCGATGTGAGCTTAACATACAAGTGTATTATTGATAGTTTTCTTAATCAATTGTTTACGTCTCGTTAAATGGATCCATACTATCTTGTAAAGTTTGGCACCATAGCGTCTTCAAAAACATATGATAGTGCTTTTAAAATGATTCTTATATCACTTATCATGAAAATATGGTTAATTGAAGAAAACATCTATAATTTATAATATATATTAAAAGAAAATTCATTTGGTATTATACACTGTAAATGTGCTGTGTCCAGCACTTGACTTGTGGCCTTTTTTCCCCTCCTGCCTGGGTGGGGGAGAAAAGGTAGAAGAAAAGGAAGGAAAAAGAAAAAGAAAAGAATTAAAAACTTAAAATTAAAAAAAAAAAAAAAAGAAAAAAGGAGAGGGGCGAAGGAAGAGAGGAGGAGGGAAAAGCAAAAAGGGAACAGAAAGTGGAAAGAAAGGGCAGAAAGGGAGGAAAAAGATGATAAAATTTTGTATTTTTGTTTTAATGTTGATGTCATTTTTTATATTTATAAATTTATATAAATTTTATATGTTAATAATTTATTATATATATTTATATATTTATATTATTTTTATGTTATTTTTAATTTATATAGATTTTTACATATTAATCATTGATTTTATACAGATTTTGATATATCTTTTTATTTGTGTCATATTCATATCTTTTTTTGCATCATATCATGTTTTGATTATTTTCTATTGGCATTTTTGTATTATATAATTGCATCTCAATTTATCTCATATTTTTCATAGTTTGTTACGATTTGATTTTAACTTTAAATTAATTTGCTTAAGATATTACAATATAAGTAAATTTAAATAAATTGTTACAATAATTTAATTTAGAAAAAAATATTTTTATTTATATATTTTATTTTTAAATGATATATTTAAAGTTATTAGATCACACGTTGATTTACATGTCACTTTAAGATCTATATCTAACCAATTGAAGAAAAAAGTTAAAAAATAAATTTATTTTTTGTTTTATTTTTAAATAATTTATTTAAAAAAATTTATATGTACATTCGCTTTTATGTAGATTTAGTATCCATTACCGACCTGCATTGGAAAAAAAACTTTTTTATCTTTTTTTTTTATTTTTAAACAATATATTTTAAAATGATTGATTTGCACATCGAAATATAAGTTAATTTAATATTTATATTCGATCTTAAAGAATCATTTTAAATTTAATTTTTATAATTTAAATACTATAAATAATTTAAAAATAATTATAAATTACTGAATCTGATTAAAAATAATTTTTATAATTAATAAAAACTTATTAAAAAATGTGAAGCCTCCGACGTAAGCGGGGGAGTAAATGCTAGTTCTGGTAATAATATCATATTTTGTGGGGGAGTTTGTGATATTGTGACATGTGTAACTGTGGAAAGATGGGAATAGAGGTAGAGAGCAAGCTAGAAAATTTGAGGTGGAGAAACATAAGATAATTGTTTCCTTCAATGAAAGGTCGAGATTTTGAAAACCATGAAACATATGGCTGAATAATCTTAGGAAAGAAACTTTTTTTTCTAAAATAAAATAGATCGCAATAAATAAAAATACTTAATTTTTTTTAAAGATGACTCTTAAAATCAATTTCTTTTCATGTTGCTATTTTCATTCTGCGAGAGAGAATACAACATATATATATATATATATAAAGTTATTAATGAGTTGGGTTTTAAATTTAAGTTTGGACAATAAAAAAAATTTTATTAGTTCGAGATTATATTTGATAATTTATATATTTATGTCATATT